>RSEH01000259.1:0-65569 GCA_006503475.1 Stentor roeselii
AGATCAGCTCACAGGTGGGCAGTTTGGGGGAAAACCAGGGGTCTGGGAATGGACCCTGATGGTTCCACAATGGCCTAAAGGGAACTTCATCAGTTCGCATCCTTCCCAGGGGTGGCTAACCATAGGAAGAACTCTGATAGGCCGGAACATTGACCTGAGAATTCAGGGGTGGTTACGTTTGAATGGATTAAATATGAAAAATGCAAGGAATGGAAATGTATATGACCTGCGGTCAGTTTGGTCGGGTGAGTCTTCGGATGAACTCGAGTCTGAGCCTGACGAGGCGAAAAGGCCCGATGGGGCAGTTTGGTCGGGACACACCTTTGGGGTGAACCGAGTCTGGTCGGATAGCATCGCAAGATCTATTCGAGTTTGGTCGGACCATATCTTCGGATTGGTTCGAGTCTGGTCGGACCATATTTTCGGATTGGTTCGAGTCTGGTCGAGTCTGTGTTTCACATAGATTCGAGTCTGGGGAATCACGTAAGTTATTCCTAAGAGAGGGCTCAAGGCCCTAACGCATCCTAAGGATGAGGCTGATAAGAACTGATACATAATTGAACTTAACGGTAAAAGTGGACTATATCTTTACTGGGTTTTGTTTACAAAACTCATTATGTTGTTTATCCTTTGCAGAGTAACTTGTCAGGAGCAGCAAGGACAGGAGTCTCGTACATGGTTGACTGGGACTTAATGCTTCCGCTATTTATGTTTAATTGAATAATAATTTGTAATAAGGTAGAAATGCCAGATGATTGATAATAAATGAGTATTTTGTATACACAATGAATATATATATATATACACTGTGCATATTATAATTTAACAATATATACAATCATTAACATTAATTTATACATGATTTTCAATAATTAAAATAATTTCTATCATTTCAAGAGAATGGTATTATATTCTATTTATGATTTTGAGTCAATCTGAGTATCCTATAATATATTTTATACATTTTTATTCGTTTCAGATAATTGGAGTGTTAAACTTTCTATCAAACCAACTAATAAGATCTAACAGTTAAGCAAACTACCAATCGAAACCATGAATTTTAAGTAAATGGAAACATAAATTTGAATATCTTAGAATTTGAATTTCGCAGAACTGTTACATTGTGATATTTGAGGTAATTATAAAACACGTTAATTACATTTAATAGGATATAAAAAGTGCTACTTCGAAAGGCAGGATTATAAAAAAAATCATTCACATGAAATTTACCCTTATCGATGTGTTAATTTAGCTTGAAATAAAAATACACAAGAAATCATCATGAAAGTTTCCAATGATTAGATGATTTTAGGATACGTTAGATTAAACTATCCATTTAAGTAAAATATTATAATCTGATCAGATTGTTAAACATAGTTATCTAAACATTTTCCATCTAAAATTCAATCAAATTTTCCATATTGAGTTATATAGAATGGATAAATATGGGTTGTGGTATTAGTAGAAGAAGAGAAACATCAGACAATATACATACTCATCAAAATTTTCGAAGAGAAACCTTCAAAGTCAACCTAAAATTGAAAGCCATGCGGAAGGCTCAAAATCTGCATAAATCAGATTTGGTTCCAATAAAGGAAGTCAGATCATTCCTGGAAGTTTCTCCTCAGCGAAGAGTGAACCTCAGTGTCATTAATCATAATTAGTATAAAATTTTCAATCCTTTGAAATTCTAACAAATACGAGAATTTTCATCAATTTCCACTTGTAGCTTAAGTCTCTACCTATCCAGATAGATTTTCATGAGTTTAGCAAAATACTCTAACTTAGCATAAGGACTTTTAAATAAAACCTAAAATTCAACAAAATTTACTTTCGGATGAACTTCTAAAAAAATTCGCCGAGTAATTTCCGTAAATAAAAGTCTCTCTTCAAAAAAAAGCATATGATTTTAAAGAAACTAATTTAAAGTATCTAATTCATCTTGTAACCAAAGCACTTAAAACTATTTGAAGCATTAAAGATAATCGTAGACATTTTCATATTTTGGCATTCGGGTTAATTTACCAGTAAACAGTTTGATTAATTTCCTTGAGATTTCATAAATTAACCTATAAACTAATAGTAAAGATAACTAAACTTCGCTCAAATGAGCAAAATTTTTTTAACTTTCAAATATTTTTTTCATTCACACCCATATTGACGAAAATCTTTAGTATTAAACACACTTTACAATCAAGAACTTCAACAATTTCAACATCCTGGACTCATAAATAAACCAAAAACAACAAAAAATTATTGTAAAGGCGAAACCTTTCAATTCACTTGAAAGCGATGCTAAACAATTCAAAAAAATCTAATCAAGTTCGATACCTCCCAAAAAAACCTTCAAATCCTTCCAAAAAACCTTTCAAATCCTCGCAAAAAACCCTTCAAATCCTCCAAAACCCCCTTAAATCCTCCCAAAAAACCCCTGAATTACTTCCAAATACCCCAATCATTAACCATCCTACTTATTCTTAATCTTATCAAACAAAGTAAAATCTAAAACCTCTTCAGGAAAAATCTCTCTCAATCCAGTAGCAAAAACATCTTCAACATCAAGAAACTCCGAACTAATTCCATCCAATTCCTTAAAAATCTTTCCAGGTTTTAACAACCCAGCTAAAAAAATAAGATCATTTTTCTTAATAAGCCCTGAAGCATTTTCACTATTCAAAGTTTTAAGTAAAAGCATTCCAGTTTTCCTAACAGCTAAAAAATGCTCTTCAAACTGAGCCACTGCATAATTGAGTCCATTTTCCATCTCAATCACTCCTTTATTCAACCTTTTTTTATCAATTGTTGAATGTTTTTCCACAAATTCAATCATCTTTGAAAGTCTCTGTGCAGGAAAAAGTTCAGAGAAAAAAACTCGAAAAAACTCGACAAGTCGTAAAGTAGGAATGAAGAAGTTTTCAGAAAATTCAGAAAATTCTGACATGATTCCGATTTTTGACTTGAAGATACTGTCTAAGCCAGAGATGTAAATGAATAATGAGTCTTTAGTACATGAAAAAGGTTTTTCATTGATTTTTTCAGAAAATTCTAAAAACTTTAAAAAATTTCTGGATTTTAAAAGGTTTTGGTTTTTTGCAAGGCTGTTGAGAAGGTCGTAGATTTTTCTTTCAACGACTTTTTTGCTGGAGTTTTTGTGTTCGAACTCGGTGTAGAGAAATTCTAGGAAGTCTTCGGGGATTTCTTCTGTTTTATACTTGGAGACTAGGGCGAAATAGATGTTATTTATTGTTTTCATCAGCATTTTTTTACTCATTTTTCCACGTTTTTTTATTTTTTCTTTGTTGGTTTTCATGAAATTTTCTCTAATTTTCTTAGATTTGATGATTTTCATTTGAACAGTTTTTTCTCTTTTTTGGAAGTTGAACTGTCTAAATCGTGTCTGATATCGTTTTCTGCGATGTTCTTCTTTTATGATTTCTTTTTTTTCTATTATCTCTTCTGAGCTTTCCTCATCACTTTTATGGTTCTCAGCATCAGAGCTAAGGGGAAAAAAGTCTTGATTAGAGTCATTTCGAACTGAGTCCATCTGTGCTTGTGTGATTCCTCTTTCAACGCCAGTATAATACCCTGCACTCCAAGACTCTAGGTGCGCATTGAGAGGAATAAGGCCAGCTTGCTGTAAGTTTTGAATTTCCTCATCAATTTCAAAGACATTAATATGATAAACCTCAGAAAGCTCATCACTAGACGTGGGGTAAGTCTGAGTCTCTGCGTTGAAGTAAACAAAGTTCAAATTTGTTTCTTTATCTTCACAAGTCACTGAAACTTGGACTTCTTTATGTAAAGGTAAAGTTTCAATAAGTAAAGAGTCTTCAGAATCACTTTCTTTTAAAAGCTGATCAGGTTTTAGGTTATCTTCTTTAAAGGTCTCGATTATATGAAGCTCCGATTGAATTGTTTCTGCTGCTTTTTTTTGAATTTCGATGAAATGTCGAGGAGATGGGTCTACTAAGATGATTTCTACTCGTTGTTTTAACTTTTTTATCATTTTTTCATAGATTTCCATTTGTTTTTGTAGTTTTGATACTCGCTCTTGTTTTATCACTTTTACTAACTTTGATAGTCGTTTGATTTCCAGGTCTTTTCCACTCAGTTCAAAGGTTTTTTGAGTGTTTTCGGATTTAAGCTATTTGAAAATTACTTCTTTTAAGGATTTTGAGGATTTTTTAGAGAAATTTTCGAAGTCTTTCTGGGTTTGGTCTAGTTTCTCGAGAAGGGATTTGATTTTTATTTCGGAGTTTTGGGATTTCAGGATTTCTTTGAATTTGAAAATTAATTCGAACCTTTGCATTAGAGTTCCTAACATTAAGGCTCTTTCGTTGCATTGGATTTTTAGAAGTTCGAAAAATTTGGTATAGGCGAAATTGTTGAAATCTTCTAGTTTTTCTAGCAGTCCTGATTTGTCTTTTTCTGCCAGAAATTCCTCTTCAGTAGTATTCAAAAACGAGTGAGTTTTGATATTATCATCATACCATTCCATCAATCTAGCAATCTCACTTCTTTCAGACAAACATTCATTTTCAAGAGCTTTAAGCTGATCAGGTATCTTAAGTTGAATCCCAGGAACTTTCAAACTTTCAGATCTTGGACTTGGCTGTTTGATAGACCGAAGTATATTTTTATTAGCAAGTTTCAAAGAAATGGCCTGATCGATTTGTTTTTCTCGCATTTTCGATTTGAAAGGGTTTAAAGCTTTCTGAATTATTCTTGGACTTCCTGGATTGTCAAGTGTTGATTGGGTCAGTTCGTAGGTCTTTCTTGATGTTGATGGACCTTCTGATAAGTGATTCGATGATAAAAAACGCTTTAGATGGTAACGATTTTGACGCAAGGGACCTTCAGCTTCTTGGATTAAACTTGTTAAGAGGTCTGAAAATGGACTGGCTTGGTAATCGCCAAGTGGAAGTAGACGATGCTTCATTTATAGTTTCACGTTTAAATTACATTTTTAGTTGATTTTTAGATTGGATGGGTTAGGATAGGAAATCGGTTTTTTTCTTTGGTAAGGGAAGGAAAGACGAAGTTATTTTAATGAAATTTTATTGTTTTAATTTAGATGTGTTTTGATAGTTTTTTGAAAAAAATCTATTTTAATATACAGGTCATATGAAATTTTTTTCATTATATGGTAATGCTCATCATTTTTACATTGTGAATCACAGATGTTATAATAAAACTGTGTAGAATCTAATAATTATAAATTTTTAATTATTAGGCTTTATGTCACTGTATTTATTTTAGTCTCTCAGTTATCAAATAGTTCTAATTGAAAATCACTTGATCTCTAGAAATTAGTTTACAAAGCTTTTGATATTTTTTAAAATATCCAGAATGAAGTGATTGACTATATAATTTAAAGTAAATCTAGCCTAATCTAAACGTTGTTAAAAGTTGTGAAGATAATTTTTTCTGTCATTTAAATTTTATTTAGCTTAATCTAATTTTCTGAACACGATCTTCGAAGAAAATTGCATTCAATTGATTTTTTAAAACACTATGCGATTACAGATATAATGAACGAAGAATACTCATGTAATTATTAATATATTTAATTAAAAATGAAAATTTAATATTAAATCAACTTTAAAACTCTCGCTTATTCAATGATACTTAGTGATATCTGATTTTTTCAAAAGAGTTATTAAACTAAAAAGTTTAATTTTAGGTCGAGGATTTAATATTGAGCTGAATTAATTATTAAATACAATAAACTTTATCAGCAAGATTAAGAATGTTTACTTAATTATATATCTTGAATATCATATCTCTGACCTGGTTATTATTGATGAGCTAATCTCTAAACATAATATTAGAATAGTTTTGTATGTTCTAACAACTCAGCAGTCCACCTCTAACCTTAAGTTCAAACAAAAAAATTCAAATTTCCTCTCTAATATAAATTATCCGATTACACCCCCCAATATTTCTGATGAAGTTTATTGTCCTATAAATGGAATTTGCGTGTAGCATGAATAACTGCTCCGAGGCTGTAACCTTAGTTTGTGACTGCAAAGGAGTATTCACTTATTTCTGTGATTTACATTATGAATCACACTGCTCAAATTTAGATTCAAAATATCATTCGAAAATTAGTCTTAATAGGGTAGTAAAAAATCAAGAGAAAACAAAAATTATCAAATTTATAGAAGATCTTGTGGCAAATGAAAATTTTATCAAGTATCAAATCCTCAAACTAATCAATGAAATAACAAAAGAATCTGAACGTATTTTAAATCATTCAACAAAAGTCAGAACTCAACTAAAAAAAATGATAAAAGATATAACAATCAATGGCACAATTTTTGTATCAATTCCAAAAAGATCATTAAACAGTCCAATTTTATTTCAAATCGAAGAACTCGAAGACATTAAAGACATGTGCAACTTTTACAAAGAAATGGAATGGAACCACTTTAAAATCAACAGAAATATAGTTTCATTTGATTACGAAAAATCATTTGAAAGTACTCATCTTTCAGTAGAAGAAAGTAAATTAAAAATTATTAAAACTTCAGAATCTCACGAAACTCTTCACATATTCGGAACAAATAATGAACTGATAAGACTTGATTTATCAGATATGAAACAAAAGAGAGACAATATAAATTTCTCTGAAAAGTTAGAGAAACAATGCACTTTGCAGTTAAATCAAAATGAATTGTTTATTCTTGGTGGACGGTTCTCATATAAAAACCCAGTCAATTACAGCACCATTATTTTAAATCTAAAGACACTTCAACATGAGGAATATCCGAATGGACTACCAATCCAAGATTCAATGCCTGTATTACTAAATGAAAAAGTATTCATTTTCGGAGGTTGCTTAAATGACTGTAATTCCACCAAAAGTCAATCATTTGATTTAGCTTCTAAATCCTGGAACAAAATCTCAGATTTACCAAAACCAACAAGTAAAACTTCAACAATTTCAGTAAAAAATTTGATATTAATTACAAGTTCACTGAATAATTGTCTTTATTCTTACTCTCAAGTAAAGGATACTTATGGTACTATTAAGATTAATTCAAAGATCACTGATAAAAATGTTTTAGTTAAATTCCGAGGAAGTATTTTTCTGGTGTCGACTCAGATATATGAGTGTAATCAAAGTAATATTAATAGTTGGAAGATGGTCAATGAAAATGGAATTAATCAAGGGTGGATTGTTACTGCTGGAATTGTTAGAGGAAACTTTGCTTATTTTGCGGATTGTGAATATCATATTTTTAAATTTGATTGCAGACTTAAGAAACTGGAAGTAGTTACTAAGGTTATTCTATAGATTAGTTTTATTAAATGATTTTATTGTTTAAGGGAATTTTTTTTTGGGTGGATACTGAAATGAACCCTTTAGATATTGAGTTTATCAATTTCTCATTATTTTAAGTCAAGATTTTAATAGGTTAAAGTTATTTATTTATTTTACTTTTACTTCAAGTTTAATGACTCAGATTTAATTTTATGAAGAATGATTTATTGATTACTGAAAAAATCACTATTTTATCATTAGATTTAAGTAGATGGTTATTTCAGATCTTTTAAGATTAAAAAACTGCTGTCTTCATAACTATAAAAGTATTAAATTTATTATTTGCTTTAAATTAATACTTGAACGTTGAAGGTTTAAACATATTTTTGATTAGACGAAATCAGGAAAATTGTGGCATTTTTTTGTTTATAATATATTTTCCCACTATTGTTGATCTTATAAGTTGATCGATGATTCAATATAAGATTCAAACTTTATTTTTCGCTTTGAGTCGAAGATTTTAGCCAAAAGTTTTAATTTCCTAAGACTTTGATGGTAAGAATATAGATTTTCACTAAAATTAATATTCAAATTTGGTAATACTTTTGCAAAAATTTGATGAAGCTCTCACATATTGTAATTTGTAATCTTTTGAATAGAAATTTTGATTAGAAGATATTTTTAAAATAAAATAGCTTCATCGATGATTTGGTGCTTGCTTTGACATTATGCAAATCAAAAGAATTAAACTTTTCATACTTTTTGTTCAATAAAACAAGAAAATTTAGGAATTATAATCAAATTATAAATATTCATAACAAATTCTGAACTAATATAGGAGTAGTTTCATACAGACATAAAGGAATTTGAAGTTCTATAGGATTCTGATTATATTCTTTAATCATTAGAAAATTCTTAAAAAACCTCAATATTTAAAGTATTTACCCTTTCTAGAAAGATTTCCTAGTCAAATAAATGGATCAGTCAGAAAGTTTCCCAAAGAAGTCAATCTGGCTAGTAAACATTCACATATCAATAACCTGCTTTCTATTCCTCTACACAATGGGAATTTTCAACACCTGCCAAAAGAACATCTCAGAGTCATTAAACTGGGGAGAAAACGAGTCCTTTTACATCACTTTATTCAGTACTTTAATTCCAATAGGTGCTCTGATCGGCACTTGCGTGACAGGATCCTTAATATCTCGTTTCGGTCGAAGATTGACAATAATCTACACAGACGCAGTCTACATCCTAGGCTCATTGATTTTAGTAATGCCAACAACAGCAACTTTCGCAATAGGCCGAGTGTTGACAGGTTTCTGCGCAGGGGTCTTCATGACAATTGGCCCTATTTACCTTTCAGAAGTGACTCCAGAGCCGATGATGGGAAAAGTTGGACCTCTTTTGGTCATTTCAGATAATTTTGGACTTCTTGTCTCGTTCGCTTTGGGACTCGCGCTTCCTTCTAAGGACTTTGATGAGGATCCGATGAATAACTGGTGGCTTTTCATGTTTCTTTTCCCGGCTTGTCTTTGTTTGTATCAGCTTATCTTCTTTAAGTGTTATTGGAAAATGGATACTGCTCAGTTTTATATGACGAAAGGGTTGAATGAAGAAGCTAGTCAAGCTATTTCATTGTCTTATTTTCCTCAAGGACATCAAGAAGGACTTAGAAGGGTTAAAAGTGAAATTCTTGCGAAGTTTGGAAAAGAGGTCGGGAAGAATAACTTTTGTGAGTTTTTTAGAAGGAAAAGGTTTTTCAAAATGATGAGAATTGGAATTGCTTTAGGGGTTATTAATCAGGTTTCAGGAATGGCTGCTATTTTGTTCTACTCGACTATGATATTTGATCAACTGGGAGGAGGTCTAACCCTTTCAAGACTATTAACCTTCATAATGGGAATCGTGAATCTTCTCTCCGCCCTGCTAAGCATCGTCCTCCTAAACCACTTCGGAAGAAAAACTCTGATAATCTCAGGTCAAATCTTTCTTTTCATCGATTTACTTCTTCTTGGGCTATTTTCCCAGTTCATCGATGCAGGAGTAATAACACCTGCAGCTTTTGTGATAATATTTTTTTTATTTTTCACTTATTCCTTAGCGTCAACTCTTTGGATTTACGTCGGCGAAGTGCTAAATGACCAGATTCTTGGAATTTCATGCATTGTTAACATGGCAATGACTGCTGTTATCACCTTTGCATTTCCTTTTGCTGTTGAAAGTTTGGGAATTGGAGTTTGTTTCTTGTTTTTTGCTGTTTGTATGGCTCTTGGTACAGTTTATTGTTGCTGGGATTTGATTGAAACGAAGGGGAAGGATAAGGAAAGTATTTTGATTGAGATGAAAGCTTTGGAGTTAGAACCTCAGGATAATTCTCGTGATCCTGATACTTTTAATGTTATTGAAGTTGAGAGGAAAAATTCGAATCAAAATGATTTGAAGACCTAAGTAATTATCTTAGAAATAATGAAAAGATTTAGGAATTACTGAATTTTTCTTAAGTTCAATTAATTTCTGAATGAATTTAAATCACTAGAAAATTCTTATTTGGAGAAAAAGAACTTAAATATTTTTCCATGTTCAATTAATTTCTGCACAAATTCAAATAACTAGAAAATTTTGAAGATTCTTATTTGAAGAAAAAGAACTTAAATATTTTTCATTTAATAATAAACATCTCTTAACATATAGAAATTTATTTATAACTATTTTCTTTCACAATCTTAAAATACTCAGTTTTAAACTCTTCAAGATTCCTACACTCCTTCAATTTTTCCTTCATCAAAAAAGCAACTTCCTTCTTCTTATAAAACAAAAAATCCACAATTCTCTTCTCCCGATTCCCCGTAATTTCCTTAAAAATCTCCTGAGCTCTATCAACAACCCTTCCAGGTACTCCACTTTTAAAAGCAAGTGAAATTCCATGCCCACCACTTTGAATTTCCATGCCTTCTACAATCTGAAACCCATCCAAATAAACATTTCTTAAAGCCAAGTAGCATTCTTCCATATGTAAAAGTGCTTCGAAATTAGTAGAAAAGACACAAAAAGCATTAGCTTCATAAATTTTTTCACAAATCGCCCAAGCTATTGAAGAGCCATCAGCTTGACTTGTGCCTCTTCCAAGTTCATCGATTAAGATGAGGGTCTTATGGTTCATCATGTCTAGGATGTAACTGGCGTCTTTCATCTCTGACATGAAAGAAGAACTTTTTTGCTCTATTGAATTCCTTTCGCCGAGCATTGTTAAGATGTAGTCGAAATTTGTTAGTGTGCAGGACTCTGCTGGTATGAAACAACCTGTGTGGGCTAAAAGGGAGTTCAAAGCTAGAGTTTTTAAAAAAGTTGTTTTTCCTGAAGAGTTTTGACTTTTTAATAGGTAAAATCTTTTAAAGTTGCAGAAGGTTATTGAGACTGAGCTTTGGGTTGTGCAGAGGAGAAGAGGGTTACGCATTTTTTGAAGAGATAGTGAAGTCGAATTGAAGTCTGGCTTTGTGCAATCGAATGATATGCTAAATGTACTGAATGACAGGTAAAGATCAATACAAGCCACAGCATGCGAGATATTATACAAACTAAGCAGATACTCCCTAGCCCGATCACACAATTCCTCAATAATCGAGTAATTCAAAGAAACAATACTCGATTGCGAATTCTTGATTTTTTCATTAAGACTCATTAAACTAGCAGTAGTAGCCTGACTTTTCTTACCTTTATGAGTGATCTTAAAAAAGTTCTCACCAATGAGTGCCTGATAATTAGGTTTAATAACCTCACTACTAAACTGAAAGTAATACCCTCTAGTAGCCGAGTAAACAACACTCAATCCAGGGTCTCCAAGTTTATACTTAAACTGACTTTCCAATTTTTTCACCTCTTCCAAAAAATTACAAAAAACCTGTCGATTAACATCAAGTAAAGCATTAACTCCATCCCTAACACAATTAATACAATCAAAAAACGATACATTTTTACTCTTAGCATCCAAAACTTCATCACTTAAAAATTTTTCTATTTCTAAATGAAGCTGATCAATTCTCCTATCATCAATCAAGTCTCTTAACACCCTGAGTCCCTGAGTTTTCAAGTCATATCTAACAATGAGCTCAAGCAAAGCTTTCGCTGAATTCAAAGTCTTATAAATATGAATCACGTTAGTTATCTGAGTCTTCATAAACTTCTCAGTCAACGTCTTCGGCTTATTTAAAAGTCTAGAAGTGACAAGTTCAGTATTAGGAAAGTTTTGAAGGCATTGTTTTAATTCAGCTCTAGCAGCTGAATGATCAATAAGCTCTTTCACCGACTCCTGCCTAATACGAATCACGTCCTTATCCTTCACAGGCTGGACCAACGTCGCTCTTAAAAGTCTAGTCCCGGCTTGAGTTTTGCATTCAAAAAAACTCGCAAGCGAGTTTTTTCGTTGACCTTGAAGGTTTAAAGTAAGTTCCAGATTTTTTATTGAGTAAAAGTCAAGAACTAGAAAATCCTTTAAATGAATCAGGCTTATCTTTAACTTGCCCTTGTAAATTGATATGTTTTGGGAAGACTCAAGATGGGAAATTAATCCTGAAAGAGCTGCCATGCAAACAAATTTTTTTTCAATGTCTTGACAGTAAACTTTTTTTAATG
The DNA here is from genome assembly GCA_006503475.1 of Stentor roeselii. Taxonomy (NCBI): domain Eukaryota; phylum Ciliophora; class Heterotrichea; order Heterotrichida; family Stentoridae; genus Stentor; species Stentor roeselii. The sequence goes on from RSEH01000259.1 coordinate 11,900, forward strand.
AATTCATGCAAAGTTCTTCTCCTTTCACCTCGTCGAAGAACTTTCGTGGAATGAAGGTTAGGGGAAGACCTGAGAGGTTTGAAGTGATTTGATGGTGAATTGATGTGGACTCTAAAGACTTGCATATTAGAACTTCTAATGGGTCCCAGGCGTAGATTAAGGATAAGGTGTGCATGTAGTTTGAGTTGTCGGCGAATTGGGTTAAAGTGATTTCGAATGATCTCATGTTTATGCAAGCTATTCCTACCTCTCGAGCTCGGCTTTCTGTTAGGCTTATATAACTGGGTGAGTCTTTTAAACTTGTTGGAGTCTTGGATCGGTTTGCTTGGTTCTTCGGAGTTATCATTATAGTATCTTGGAGTATCTTGAGACATTTTTAATTATCTAAAATGATTTTTATTAATTTTTACTGTATAGATCTTTTTTACTTTTAGGTGGAATATATTGACTGGTTCTTAAAAGTAATCATTTAAGAATCTTCCTCATTTTCATAAATTTTTTAATTCAAGATATTTTCATACTCTTAGGCAAGGTCCTTATAAGTAGTAATTAAATATCTTTAATGATCTTGAAAAATTATTAATTATCTAACACTTGCTCATTTTCAGTAAACCTTCCCCTTTCCTCAAGAACTTTTTCCTATTTCTCACATGAACTATATTAGAAGCTTCTAAGACCTTCATACTAATCGGCTGAAACAAATGTTTAAATTTCGTATTCGAATTCTGAATAAACTCAATAAGTGGGTCAAAAGTTCCTGGAAGACTAACCAAAATACTATCTTTTTTCTTATAGAACTGATCCAAAGGTTTTTCCTTAATCAACTTGTGAATAAGTGCTTTAAAATGCGTTTTATTATACCTGTTTTTTTCACATTTCTGTGAAATTAAAGAAGTATCAGAAGTTTGTTCCTGATGAATCTTGTCTTCATTTTCGCTTTCAGCTCTAAGTACCGGGAACTTTTTTTCAGGTTTCACTGAAAAACTTTGTCTTATTAAAAACTGTTGCTGGCTTCTCTGAGGAAACCAAGTCTTCAGCGGCTGGGTATCGAGGATTTCTTGAGAATTTACTGAGGACTGGATACGGTCTTTTTCAGTTTTAAAGCCTCGGATCATGAAAACTCTTCGACCTAAGAATTTTTCAGGATTTGATTCACGGGGGACTATCTGTAAAGGAGAGAAGTAATCATGATGGATGATCGGGTTGTTTATACTTGTTTTTAAAAACTTGTCAACTCGATACTCGTAGTTCTTCAGGAGGATAGAGTCGTTTTTTTTTCTTCTTATTTCTAACATGCTGTGATTTTTGCGAAGTTTTGCTTGTTGTTCGTGGTTTTTCAGTTCTCGGTCGTATTGGAAAACATTAAACATTATTACTAGGTTTATAGGTATCATTAAAAAGTTTACTTAAAATAGGAAAACCTGGAAGAATGATAAGTATCAGTCGACCTTTTTACCATATCGCCATTGGCCATCTTTAAGTCCAGAGCAGTCTCCGTATTTTCCATTCCCGTGCTGCTTGCCATTGACCCAGTTGCCTTTGTAAACTTTTCCATTAGGCCAGTAGAATTCTCCAAAGCCTTCTTTTTTATCATTAACATAAAAACCTTTATAAATTCTTCCATCAGGCCATGTGAAAATACCTTCTCCATGCATTTTATTGTTTTTCCAAAGGCCTTCGAATTTTCTACCGTCTTTCCAGATATAAACTCCTAGTCCGTGAATGGAGTTTTCGAAGAAATCGCCTTTGTACGTTGAGGAGTCATTCCAAACAAACTCTCCGTGGCCTGACTTTTTACCTTTTTCGTAGTTTCCTTTGTAGATTGCTCCGTCGCTCCAGTATTCTGTGCCTTGACCGTGCTGAAGGTCGTCCATCCACTGGCCTTCGTATCTGTTTCCGTTGTAATGAACGTAAACACCATAACCTTGAGCCTTGTCATCCACCCACATTCCCTCGTAAACATCTCCATCACTGTGCACTAATCGACCAAAACCGTTTGCCTTGTCGTTCTCCCAACTTCCCAGGTACTTTGAACCGTCTTCCCATATAAAAACTCCTTGCCCTGACTTTTTGCCTTGCTCGTCTTTTTGCCCGATGTAAACTTTGCCACCTGAGTGGTTTTCTGTGATTTCTGAGTAAGAGGAGTTGTAATTTATGACTTTGAATTCAAATGCTCCAAGGGATTCCTCTACTTGTTGAACCAATTGATTTTTTATAGGCAGGGTTTTAACTTTTGAGTTGATTTCTAACGATATTTTTGATTCTTGCTTAGGAGTCGCTTTATACTTCTCATCAGGAAATTCTTCAAACTTTTCTTGTTTCTCAACTCCAATCTGAATAGATTCCAACTCATCATTTCCTTTAAGAACCGAGTTTGAATTCATGCATCCACAGGTGCTTCCCATTATTTATTAACAAGAGCACATGAATAATAATGAAAAATTTAAAGAAAAATGTTGAAGAACTTCTTCTGTTGTTTTCAGAGCTAGTCTTGAAAACAAGTGCAGAAACCAAAAGAACCCAAAAAGTGATAAAAGGCCTTTTAACCCTATCAGGCCTAAGCCTATCAAAACTCAAGCCCCAAGAAGACTTAAAAGAAAGTTACTGCAATTTTCGCTCAGTGATTCCCTCAGATCACTGGGAAAACTGGATAATTCGTAAATTTCTGCACATAGTCCACCTAAACAAGCGTCGTAAGCACCTGACAAGAAATAGTTTTAAATTTTTTTTAGACTACATCAAAAACGTGATTGAAATTCCAGAATGTAAAGAAGAGTATCCAATTCACTCAGCAGTTTTCAATCAAAACTTATATAAAATCAGACAATTGTGTATTGGAGACGATTCCAGTTTTTTTTATGTTTTTATTGACCAGGCTGATCCTTTAGGCAACACTGCTTTGATGTTGGCTGTGAAAATGAGGAACTATGAAGCTGTGCAGGTCTTAGTGGACCATGGAGCTGATGCCAAGTATCGACTTACCCAGTCAATGCCGAGTCCTTTAGAGGTCGCTATTGAAATGAATGAAAAAATGATTGTTTCCTTGCTGGTCACTGGGTATCATAGAGACCTTTATGCGAATTGGACTGAAAATATTGAAGAGTTCAGCAGGGCTTTGCTTATGTTGGAAGATTTTCAAGTTCTTATGTCGTGGGAATGTATTTCGAGGATTATACCTTTTATTAAACGATTTACACCTTCTGATAATTATTTGATTTCTAAGAAAGGAAATCAGGTGAAAATTGATCTTACACTGGTTGGATGGGAACAACTTAAGGCTAAAAGAGGGGAAATTTCTATTGTTTTTAATGGAGATTTTAATCGGGTCTTGCTTATTGATCATGGGAATAAAAGCTCGAGGGAACTCTTTGGGGACTTGAACTATGAACAGATTGAAAAACATTCGCAGGTAAGAGTTAGGTAGGAGTTAATGAAAAATAAAAAGTACTCAACGGATATTGTTTTTTCCGAATGCTCGGTTGAACCTTGCAAAACTTGGAGAGGGGTCTTGCAGGAAAGGGAAATTTCTGGATATTCTTGTAAGAAATATGAGATTAATTGTGGAGTATCGCTTTGTTTGCATAAAAGACCTGTGATACTTGAAAAAAACTTATCAAACATCAAATCAATAGACGACTACTTCTCCTTAATCTCATCAAAAACCTTCAAAAACCTGCTAGTTTCCGGAAAAATCGAGAAAAAATCAGAAAAATTCGTAAAAGTGAGTTCCTGGACATCCAGTACTTTCCCATTGAAACTCTGCAATTTTCTTCCAATAATCGACTTACTTTCATCAGTAAGTCAAAAAGTCCGTAGATTTTCAGACCTTCTTTCAATGGAATCGATGATAAAAGAGATCGGTTTTCCTCTAAGAACAAAGATCCCAATAATCCTAACAGTGACAGCATTGATTTCATTTACCAACATGAAACTAAACTACAATGGCGACGAGTCATTCGAAAAAAGCATAAAAGCGACAATAGATTTATTCGAAGTGAAATCAATGAAGATGCCTCCAAGTTCAGACCAAGATTCTGACTCAGAAGACACAGTCCTCGGGCCGAAGCTTTCTCTGAACCCGACGCAACAGCTTGAACTTGAAGAAGCTGAAGAAACCTTCATCAAAGACTGTGGAATATTCGAAGACGACGTGAAACAAAAGGTGAAAATGTTAGGTTCTCATCGAAGCATCATTAACAAAGTCAAGTCTTTCATTGAGATGCGTCAATTTAAGGGCAATGATGTAGACATCGATATTTAGTTACTGTAATCTAACCCTCTTTTTTCAGCCTTTCTTCAAGTCTAGCGAACTTTTCATTGATTTTCAGAATTTTTGACTTTACGTCGATGATATCTTCAGAAAGTTCTTCTAAGATCGGGTCTTGTTGTTCTGTCTTTGAAGACTCTAACTCGGTTTTCAAGTTTTGAATGATTCCTGAGTAAAAAAGCTCGATATGAGCGTTTTTATTGAGAAGCTCGTTATACTGAGCTTCAAGTTTTCGGTATTTAGTTCTTTGTGCTTTCAGGTCTTTTTCGAATTCTTCACATCTCTCAGAAACCATGTAATTCTTTACTGGTGAAGGGTTTCGAGCTGAGTTCAAACGTGAACTTGAACAGATCTCTGCTTTCGGCTGTTGAAACCTGATGACGTTTAAAATTTCTTCATCTTCCTGGTTTAAAATCGAAGGTTTTTGCTCGAAACTTACATCAAACTTGCTTAAAGAGTTTTCACTGTAAATTGATGGTTTTTCAGTGAGTTCTTCACCTTTAAGATACTGAGTTGAAATTGCATGACTTTCTCTTAAGAGTAGCTCTTGTTTTTCTTTTAACTTTGATAAGTAACTTCTTGATTTCGCTGATTTGCTAGTACTTGGAACAAGGGTGGGATTAGAAACCTTGACAAAATTAGGTGACCTTGTCATGGGCTTATAAAATTTTTTAGACATATTATAACTACTCTGCTTCAAGCAGCCTGTACGCCTTGATCTCGTCGATGTCGTTGGTCCAATTAGCATTTCCTCTCAATTGTTCTGCGAAGTTACAGATGGATTTTTCAAGTTCCATAAAATTGATGTACAAATCATTCTCATTAGAAAATTTGATTCCTTCAGGTAGGTTAAAAATCGTGTTACTTCGAAATTTAAACATGTCAAAAGAGTTTCCTCTAATAATCGCACCACCCAGTTGAGAGTCGTTTATATTCGCCATTCCTTTTCTTATCCCTTTCCAAGAAAAAGCAGCGACTTGAAGTCCTTGTCTTAAAGAAACAATCACAATCAGTCCATTTTTGCTATCTTCACATTTATTTTTAAAGGCGGAAACTGAGATTCCTTCATTTTTACTGCTGTAGAGTAATACCAGTTCTGAAAACAAGCCATTTACGTATTTTTGCAGAAAACTATGACCTTTTAACAGGTCTGCTGTCACTGCTGACTCGCCTCGCTTGTGAACGATTGCAGGGACTGAAGGTGTTTCAGTGTCATGAGAATCAGTGGCTTTTAATTTGCTTTTTATTCCGTGTTTCAGTTGATCCGCGAAGGACCCTGCAATGACACTCACTTGTTTTGCTTTTCCATCTGACCTGATACTTCCAGCTGGGGACTTAGCCTTAGATCGACTGTTCAACTTACAGCTTTGGCAGCAGGGTCTTCCATCAATAAGACATTCAGCAGGGGCATCTTTGCAGTAGTCACAAATGGTTTCTTCTATTTTATCCTCTTCAAAAAGACTGTGGTCGTCGACGCCACATTCAGGACAGACGAAGAAGTAAAAGTCAGCCATGATATATAAAGACTAAAAAAACATAAGTCTTACAAGTTCTCCTCAGCCATGTAGGCCATTTCTTGCTCGATCCACTGAGGAATGCTGATACTTTCAATACTTGCCACAAGTGCCTCGCCGTCTGAAATGAAACTTGACAACTGCCCCAGAACACCCATGATCCCTGCAAGGTCTTCATTCATCAAGTTACCTGAAACGATTTTTAACAGCGCGATTCCTGTCGAAAATAAAACTAAAGGACCTGAAAAAACATACAAGTCCCAAACGCGACTTGTCATGTCTTGATTTAAAGTCCGGGCGTAAAGGGTCAGGAACCATTCGATTAAAAACATTCCAGGTTTCACGCCTTCTGTTTCGAAATGGTCAGAAAGATCGGAAAGGTTATGTCTTAACAGAAGGCGAAACACTTGGCATCGACGAGTTATACCCACCTGGTCTAGTCTGTAAAAAGGAATAAGAAGAGGTGAGGATATAATGTTGACTAGAAGGAGAAAAGCTTTGTAAGGCTCTAAGTTTAACAGCAAGATGCCTGCCACGTAACTCATTCCTTGAACATACCCGATATCTGGTCGACTTATAGTAAAGGCTTCTAACATGTCTCGAAGTTGGTGGTTTAGAGGACTGCCTTCACGAAAGTAACCCATTTGATGGAAAGTTCGAGAAATGTCGGTTTTTATGAATTTTAAAGAACCTTCTTTGCCTACTGCTTCAGTGTCTCCTGACTCTAACTGGGTTCTTAACTTCTGAGCTTTGGAGACGTTGATGGTGAAGAAGTCTTGAGTTATGCCCATTGGGTTACCGATTAGTCTTATCCAGACCTCGCCTCGGACTTTTGGAGGAAGACCTTTTTTTATTAGACGCTCGACTTGCTTTGATTTTTTTCGCTTTTCCCAGTTTGGAAGGATTTCGAGTTCCCAGGTTTTCATCATTTCTTGGATCTCGTTTTCACGGAGTAAACGCTTTTCTTGGTCTCTTTGGTTCATTTTTTCTTTTTCTCGGATACGGTCGAGGTACATTCGTGCTTGCTCTGCTACTAACTTTTTGTGCTGGGCTGCTTCGGCTGGGTCTTTTGGAGGTAAGTTGCTTGGACGGTATCCCATTGTTGTGCTTTCTGATAAGACGCTCAAATCCTGTGATTCTGAAATAGTAGGTCTAGAAGGTAACCCTACCTCACACTTGCCCCTAGTCATCAAAAAAGTATTTTCCGACCCACAAAAAAGTTTAGCATAATCCAATCCATAATCGACCAAAACCAGCTGTGCCCTTTCAGGCAATAAACAATTTAAATTCAATCCAGTTCCAAGTTGTCCCTTATTTCCCATTCCCATGCTAAAAATTTCTCCATTTTCCAATATGCAAACGGTATGAAAAGCTCCACAAGCGACATCAACAACTCTTCTCCCAAGCAAGTTTCCAACAACACAAGGACAATATTTAGTTTCAAGAGTTCCAAGTCCAAGTTGTCCATACCCATTAAACCCAAAAGTAATAAGTTCTCCAGAATTAGAAATAACAGCAGAATGCAGGTATCCACACGAGATCTGCACAATAAACCTGTTACTCAAAGCTTGGACCTGGCAAGGCTCATAGACGTCATTCGAGGTTTCATGTCCTAAGCGTCCATCAGCTCCAGCGCCCCAAGTGAAGAGAAGTCCAAGTTCATCAAGAGCCATGCAATGATTATAGCCACAAGCAACATCAACAAACTTATGTTCAGTGAGAATAAGTCTGGGTGTTGTGACAGGTCCTAAAGCACTGGAGCCTTGACCAAGTTGTCCTTTAGTCGAGTTTCCCCAAGAGTAAAGGCGCCCGTTTATGTCAAGGGCGAGGACATGCTCGCTTCCACAGACAATCGTCTTGATTTTTTCAGAGAAGTAAAGACCTGACTCGGTGAAAGACTCGTACTTGTAAACAAGGCCCTCGTCACTTAGAATAAAAGTTGTCGTGTTTTGACATAAGGCTTGAATTGGCTTGATTGAGGTGTTGGGTAGTCTAAATGGAGCGATGTGCTCTTGGGATGTTACCAGGTCCTCTCCCCAGGAATATAAATTTTCACTTGTCCAGACCAATGAACCTTTACGCCCGATGAAGAGGCCTTGAGTCTTCTCTGGAATGTTTAGTTGAAGAGGATTTGCTGAAGAAAAGGAAGGACTCAGTCTTCCCCAGGACCAGATAATTAAATCGTTCATATTTTAATAATATTCATTTGATCTGGTCAGCGTATAAAAAGTTCTTCACTGACTCCATTGGTGATAAGTGAGAAAGAAGGATAAAAGGCTTTATTCTTTTACTTGTGTCTGAAAATTTTTTGATTTCTAATGTCGTGTTTAATGAACTTGGAGGCTTTAAACTACTACGGCTTCGGATTAGGCCTACTCGACTTTTTGAATTGGAGTGGTTCATCCTTTTTGGCTGCTTTTTTAACTCTGCAGGGAGAAGTTGCATGTCTGATTCGCCTGAACTGGTTCTGGGAGATGGAAGACCGATGTTTACTTCTGGAACTTCTAGGTTGAACCCATCAATCCTTGTGGCAGGTTTTTCAAAAGGCTTAGGTATCGGAATTTTATCTCTATTCTTCGAGGCTTCCAAAGCCTTATTCGATATTTCCCTTGTGGGTGATGTGAACTTTTCAGTGATTCCTTTCCAGATGCGGTTATGATAATACTTTGCACCTTCCAGGTCTCCCATATAAAAATACTGAATACTGATGTAATCATAAGCAATGAGTTCTTTTTCAATATTTTTCAGTCTCCACGCGAGTTGCAAAAGCATTTTAAAGTTATTCAAAGCGCTTTTGTAGTCCCTGACAATCTGATAACAAATCCCGATATGTTCAAAAGCGTACATTTTTTGCATGTAGTCTTCTTTGGCCTCTGCTAAGTCCTTCAACTTGTTGAAATACTGCACAGCGAGCCTTATTTCGCTTTGTTCAAAGTAAAGTTCTCCTAAACCTGCGTAGAGCTTCATGAGCTCCAGGGTGTTGTCTGTCTCGATGTAAATTTCTTTCAGTTTCTCGAAGTACTCTGATGCGAGTCTTAATTTGCTTTTATTGTAGTAAAATTTTCCGACATACAAAAACATTTCACATAACTCACGATTTACCTCTTCTATCGATCTCCCTGTTTTTTTTAGATACTCTTTTTGTCGTTGAGCATGATAAATAGCGTCAAGATATCGATTTTTCCTTTTCATTTCCTGAAAGAGACTCTTGTGAATATCCGCCAAGTTCTCAAAAACCTCTGAAAGTAATTTAAAATCACTTTTACTCTCCAGAAGATTTTTAAGTTTCTCAAAACTCTGCAAAGCAAGTCCAATATTTTTATGTCTTAAGTGGTCTTTCCCCATCTTCAAGTAGATCTCTTGCAAGTACTCATTGATAGATTCAATTTTATCAAGATTTCGCTGATCCGACAAGAAATTTTCTTTGATTTCTTCTAAACATGCCTGAGCCTTGCTAAAATTCCCAGAAAAGTAGTAATCAAAAGCGTTATTCATGATAATTTCATCACTTTTACTAAGATTCGAACTATTCGGCATGTTAGTCTTCAAAAGATGAGCTAGTCTACTAGAAGTTCTTCTAAATCTATCCTTAATGATCATGTTTAATTCAATAAAAACCTAAAAATCCTAAATTTCAATAACCCTTCCTTCAACAAAATAAAAATCCAGAACCTTTAAAAAAATCCTAAAATTTCAAAATAATAAAAAAAATGAAACTTCTTCTCAGTCTTTTCCTCTTTTTCACTCTCGCTTCAAGTTTAACCTGCGGAGGTAACTGCCCATCAAACACGTGCCCCTCCTGCATCTGTGGAACCCGTGGAAGTACTCCAAACGCGACTTACTGGTGCAGCAAGTACAACTGGTCAATGAGCTGTTGTCTTTGCATAATCGATAAAGAAAGTGCAGGAAACAAAAACGCAATGAACTACAACGTCGACAGTAGTTTCGATGCAGGTTTATTCCAAATAAACAGCTTTAACTGGAACTACTGCGGAATTACTGAAAACAACGTCTGCAACATGAATAAAAACCTGGAATGCGCGATTCAAGTCTACAAATGGGGCTCGAATACCTGGAAGTTCTGGACAACGGCACCAGCCTGTGGGTGCAGCAACAGTCCTTAGTTAATAAAAGTCGAGAATAATGCGAAAACCTTAATTACTTCTTTTTCTTTCTATGTGAATGATTAAAAAGCTGCTCTTTCATTTCTTGAATCTCATTTTCCAACTGGTTATTAACATTAAGCGCTTTTCCAAAGCGCTCATTGATTTTATAGAGCTCTACTTCCAACAAGGTGTATTGCGAGCAGTAGTCTCTCATCTGCTCTTGTGCATCTCTGAATTTATTCTGAAGGTTTTCCTTCTCGATTTCTTTTTTAGCGATGATCATTTTTGACTTCTGGTATTTACTTTCAGCGACGTTTACCTCTTCAGTGAGTTTTTCGTTTTCGTTTTTAAGTTCGAGTAGTTTCAAGTTGAGCATTTCAATGTTTTGCTTCAGGTTCTCTTCGTTTAAACTTGAGAGGAACTGACCTGGGAGCAAACTTCTTCTGTCGCGTTGGCCGATTAGCTTGTTTTCGACGACGAGTGAATTGATTTTATCTTCAAATTTTTTAAGCTGGTCGTTTTTTTGTTGTTCGACGATTTCCAGTTGTTTTTCAAGGACTTTTATGTTTTCGTTTAACTTTTCCTTGTCTTCTGAAGCTTGTTGTTCAAGGTCGGAGTTCTTTTCTTCTAAGAAAATTACTCGCTCTTGAAGAGCGGAAAAGGCAGGGTCGGAGAATTTTGAGACTTTTAAACGGTTTAGATGTTCTTTTAATTTTAGGTTCTCGATTAGGAGCTTTTCGTTGGAAGAACGGAGCTCGGAAAGTTTTGAGTCTTGGGATTTTACTGTTTGTTGAAGCTTTTGGATTTCTTGCTTTTGAGATGTTATGCTTGCTTCTGCTTTGGTTATTGCGGTTAGGTCGAGAGAGGTTTTGTTACGGTCGACTTTTCTTTGGAAATTTAAGTAGTTTTGCTCGATTGTTTGCTTTTCTGTCGCGATTTCCTGTAAATCCTTCGCAAGTTTCGATACCTGAGAATTTTTTTCTTCCTGCACCGAAATAGTCTTCCTTTCAAATTTCCGTGAAGTACTGATTTCTTCCTCTAATCTTGAATTAAGTTCTGAAATTTCTTGATTTTTATCAAGTAATTCATTTTCCAAATGTCTAATCCTAGCCTTGAGTTCATCTTCTCTCGTTGAAAAGTTCATTTTGAGTGAATGAATGATAGAAATATGTTCAGTCTGTTTAGTATTCAACCCTTCAATTTCATCCAAAGCTTCTTTCAGTTCTTTTTTCACATTCGCAAGACTAGCTTTAAAATTCGCTTTCATAGGCGAGTCTTCTTCATTCTCAGGTACTTTATTCCTATAAACTTCAAGTTCTTTAATCAGTTTCGAATTAGAATTCTTAAAAATTTCATTTGCCGCAAAAGACTCTTTGATTTTTTCCTCAAGTTTCTTGTTCTCCGCTTTGATTTTTTCATTTTCCTCAGTGAGTACTCTTGATGTCGCTTTCAAATTCTTGATATTTTCTTTCAAGCCTTTCTGATCTCCAATATTAAATCGAGTTTTGTATTCTTCAAATTCAGTTTGAGTTTCATTGAAAGCCGATTCATTATTTTTCGCTTTTTCTTTATATTTTCTGCTTTTTTCTTTATATTTCTTGCGTTTTTGGTCTAGTGTCTGACATCGAGCCTCAACTTGTTCTGCGTAAAAGATGTACTCGTCTCTTTCAGTCTTCGCCCTTTCGGACAAGAGGAAGATCTGAGCTTTGATTTCTTCTTTTTCTATTCTAAGCTGTTCGTTTTCCTTTTGAAGAAGACGGATTAGAGCGATGTTGTCAACATTTATTATTGAATGTTTACGCTTCACTGGAGTCAGGTTTGCCTTTGGAAGCTTTTTGTGGGATGAAGATGTTTTCAGTCCTTCTCCGACTGTAAATAAAATGCTTGGGCTGAGAAGATGGTGAATGTCCCCTTCTGATGCCATGCTGACTGGAGAATCGCATAAACCTTGACTGATTCCTTCTGTTAAACAGGTCTCACCCATCAGGGTTAGGGTTTTTCGGGTTTGCTTCATGGAGAAGGAGGGACTTTTTACAATTGCTGAAGCAATTTGGTCTTTAGACATTTATGAAATTTGGATTTCACTTAGATTTGGATTTTTGATGAAATGGTTTTTAGATGATTGGGTTTTTAGAGATTTTGGTATTTTTGGAAATGAATTTTGGGAGAGTTTTGATTTTTTGAGGTTTTAATATTGGTATTAGATTTATTGATAAGTTTGATACTCAATATTAATAGAGTAAGGAATACTTTAAATCATGAAAAGATATGATATCTACAATATTTTTATTTAGAGAGTATACTTGGTATAAACATGCAGAAGATAAAGTTTGTAATTGATAAAGTTGAAGATAAATTCAAACTGCAAAGTTTGATTATTCAACAACAACAGATAAATTATTCTCAATTCTTAACTCTTTGGGACTTGCAGTTCCCCAACATTCAACCTATTCTAGAGTAATGCAATGGCTTATAAAAAAATGGAACTGAGAGGGACATTCAGAGAGCCTCTAATAGCGAAGCAAGAAACATCATCAACCCCAAGTCTCGAAAGTCCAAAAGAAAGTCTTTCAGACCTAATAAAAGACATCTCAGAATACAAGAGCAGCATGATTTGCACTCCATTCAAAGGAACCTGCCTTCAACTAACAAAAGACCGAAAAAACTTTATCTTCGGGTCTCGAGAAGGTCGTCTCGGGATGTGCGAAATCGAAAACAAGCAGCTTGTGATGGACAAAGACCTAAACGACGGCTCCATCTGGTCCATCGCCCTCACAGATGAATCGGTCTACTCCACTGGGCAGGCAGGAACCATTCGAAGGTTTCAACTTGGAAAATTTGACGAGTTGAAGAAACTTGAAGGCCATTCGAATGAAGTAAATGTGATTATTTTATCAAGAGATTATCGCTTTCTTTTTTCTTGCAGTGATGATTTCAATGTTTTTAAATGGAATCTTGGAGAAAATCCTACGCATAGAAAACTTTATCATCATTTTGGATCGGTTTATGGAATGGATTTGGCTGAAGATGGAAATAATCTTGCTAGCTGTAGTGCTGATGGGACTGTTAAGGTTTTTCATTTGGTTGATGAGAATATTAAATTTGAGGAAAGTGTTAAGGATGTTAATTTGTGGTGTGTCAAGATTTCTGCTGGGAATAAGTTCTTGATTGTTGGGGGGAGTGATGGGGTTATTAGGATTTGGAACTTTGGTGACTGGAAGAATATTACGTATTTAAGAGGACATACAAATCGAGTCCGTTGCCTCGACGTCTCCTCAGACGGTAATACATTAGTCTCAGGCGGTATCGACAATTTAATAAAAGTCTGGGACCTGGTGAACTACAAAGACGAATACACGATTTACGGTCATCAAGACTGGGTAAAGGCAGTTCTATTCTCAAAAGACGGTCAATCAATCCACTCATTGAGCGATGATTGCACGATTATGACCTCCAAAGTTCCTAAATTCGACGTTGACATCAATGTGAAGACTCCAACAGAGTTCAAAAATTTCATGTTTAACACTAAAAACAACATTTACTACTCAGTCAGTGCATATAAAATCCACAAATCTTATCAGGGACATTTTGAAGACTTTCAAATTTGCAGAGAAGGAATACTTTCAGCTCATCTGGTGAAGGACTCTACGGAATTTATTATTTTCTTGAGGCAGTTGTTTTCTACTCAAATTGAGGTTAGAACTTACTCGTTGACTGAAAAATCTGAAAAAAGCAGAACTATTAAAACTAGTTCACTCGTTTCTTCAACACTGGCGTCAGATGATGGACGACTTTTATTCACGGGAGAAGCTTTTAGGATAACTATCTGGGATAATACGTCAGGAACAACAAAAGCGATATTAAAGTCCCATCTAGGCGACGTGACCGCCTTAGAACTAAGATCAAATCACTTATTCGCCGGGGACTCTAAAGGTATAGTAAAGTACTACCACTTATCCGAAACCACTGAAGAAATATCTCAGTTCGTTTCAGATTCCGCCGAAGGAATCTCCGAGATTCGAATAAGTCGAAACCTTCAAACTTTAGTCTATTCAACAGAAAACAACCTGGTATTCATCTGGTCAATTCCTTCAAAGACATTAGTAAAAATGGTATATTTAGATCAAAAAGTAAAAAAACTCTGCATCACAAACGACTCTCTTTACCTTCTTTTCGCATATCACGATAAAATTGACTTCTGGAACCTAGAGTGCTTCTCGCGTAGTGCCCAGTTGGTGCTTTCTGACGATATCCAGACCCTAGCATTAAAAGACAACGAGTCCCACTTGCTTGTAGGTTTCTCAAACTACGTCAAATTTTTACAGAACCCTTTGAGAGTGACTCAGTTTTCAATCTTCGGGCACCAAAAAGAACAGAGCAAATTTTTCAACTATGTGAACAAGATAATTGACGGAGAAGTGCCGAAATACGATGAGTCTATGAACAAGTGGCTAGTTGAGCCTTATCACATGAACATCCTGCACATTTACGCGTATTTCAACATGAACAGCCACATTCAAAAGGGTCTGGAGTCAGGAGCCACGTTCTTCCCAAGTCGCACTGGAACTACACCGATTTCAATCTCAGTTGATAAAAAGTTTCAAGATTGCACGGAAACCTTTTTCGAACATTTCAAACGAAAAGGTGAAAATGACCCTTTCCTTTATTATTATCTGTCAGAGTCTCTTACAGGACTTAACAGGTCAAGTCATCCCAAGTTGCACTTACTTTACGAACAGATCTTCAGAAAATCTTTCAACTTTTCACTTCCAAGATTCTGTGAAAACGGAGTCGACTTGCCTATTGTAAAAGTTTCAAAGAAAATCGTGATTCCTCGAAATAAGTACTTGAAAGATCAGCATTATCGAAAAGAAGAAAAACCTGTTGAGTTCTTTCAGAGTTACTCAAAAATTCCTGTTGTTCCTGGGTCTGGAGCTAGTCTTGAGTTTTTAAGTTCTTTGAATGAATGTAAAAATTTAGAAGTGTTTAACTCGGGACTTGTGAAATTGATTCTAGAGGAAAAGTGGAAGACTGTGAAATGTCTTTACGCAGCTGAGACTTTTCTTTACCTGGTTTATTTGGTGATGTTTTGTGTTTATTCAGTTAAAATTTCGATGAGAGAAGACTATCTGTTAATCCCTGCTATGGCAATAAACGTGGTGTTATTTGCAAATGAAATACTGCAAATGGTTTATAGTCGAAGCAAGTATTTCAAGAACTTCTGGAACTATATCGATTTAATTCGCTTTCTGCTATTTAGTTACTTCTTCATCACGGCGATTTCAGGGTACCATGAGAAGTTCATTCATGACGTCCTGATGATTTCCACTCTCAGCTTTTCGCTTATCAGAGGAATCTCTTATTTCCGCATTCATCCCAGCACACGTTGGGTGATTTCTTTGATCTTCGATGTTTTTTTCAACTTATGGGCAATGTTATCAGTCGCCCTCTACGCAATCTTCGCATTGTTCATGTTTTATTACTGTGCAAGTGCAGAGTACTCAATCAACGACTTGAACCATAAGTTCACTGACATTGAATACGAATGGTTCATGATTTTTTCAGTTGTTATCATCAACCCGATGATTATTCTCAATCTTTTCATCTCCATCATTGGAGACTCTTTCGAAAAATCACAGGATGAAAAAGTTGTAAAAAATGGAAGAGACTTGGCTGAATTGATCTTTGAAGCTGAATTATTATTTTTGTGGAATCGCAAAAAGAATTTTAAGAAGTTTTGGACTGTCCTTCGTGAAGAACATGCGGACTTGCAGATTCAAAGCACTCCTGGACAGAGAATGAAAAAAATATCGGAAGCTATTCAGGAACTTAATGAAATTTCTGGGAAGAATACGGAAGAGGTTGAGGAAATTAGGAGGTGGGTTGATGGGAAAATTAATGAGGTTTTGAAGAAGAGTGAAGATATTTTGAAGAAAATTCCGAGTTAAGTAGATAAGTTTAGGGATTATTGGGCTTAGGGGTTGGAGATGGGTTTTGAGGATTTGGGTGAGTTTGAGAGTTTTGGTATTGATGGAGTTGGGTTTGGGAATTTTAGATGGTATGGATTGATGGAATTTAATCAGGGTTTTAATTTAGGAATTATTATTGTTTGTGATGGCTGGGAAACTGTTTGGAATTTTTTATGATTGATAAATAAATTATTCAATAGTAAAATCTTCAAACTTAATAAGTAAAGTAACTGTATATTTCTTAATATTCATCTAATTGAAAAAACATAGAGTTGAACTATGACGCTAGAAAATAAACTTCTATTACTTCCAGTTTATCCTCGTAAAAATATATATGGCTTTTAAATTCTTATTCTATTGACGTATATGCACTTTATCTTATTTAGTAGAAGACAATAAACTGAATTAACTTAAATAAAATATTAATAGTGTTTCGATGTCTTTCATATTTAATTCAAGAAAGGAATTCAGTGTACATAGCTCTATATACTAAATCAGTGAGTATGCTCTATTTTCTAAAGTGATTAGAAATAATCTTACTTAGAGATATGAAACAGTTACATTAGAAAGAAATTTTTGAACTTTTGATTCCTTCTCAAATCTGATAATAATGAAAGGGTTAAAATTTCAGTTGATTCAATCTTACTTCATTTCACTCTGAATACAATATTATACTTATTCTCAATAAATTATTTACCTAACTAAACTATAGTAATTCTTTTAAGTTCTCATTTTTTGATTTTTTTCTCATTTTTAATCCAAGTCTGAATTCTTCAGTAAACAAAAGAGCAACAAAATAATAAAACCCAGTAGCCGCAAGATTAAATTCAACAACAAATGTCCAATAATAAAAAAATGTTTTACGATTTTCCAAAATTGCTCTCATAGGTATTAATCCCGTCCCAAGACACAAAAAACATATACTGGGAAAGCTCAGAATTTTAAACAAACAGTTTTTTAAATCTTTTTTCGAATTTTTAAAGTTTTTTTTCTGCTTTTTAAAGATTAAATTTCCAGCAATAATACACCAAACCATATTTAAAAGTACTAGTAACAAATTAAATGATTCAATAATAAGATACCCTAATTGAGTATTTTTCGCAGAGCAGTCATCATCAAACCCTACAATAAATATGTAGATAATAGGCTCACTTGTGCTATACATTAATGATAAAAGATAAAGTTTTGACATTTTTACTGATTCCCGGTCTATATTTTTGCAGATGCACATGTAGAGAAAATAGAAATATATTCCTATTTGGCAAATCTGCTGTAATAGTGAGAATCTAAAAAAGAACATACAGAATCTGCAGGAAATTTTTTTTGATCCAAACAGATTCGAAAGATAAATTGGATATGTTAATGCTTCAAGTAAATTCAATGCTTGTATTTGCATTAGATACTTCATTCCTAATGATAGTTTGATTGACTTAAATTTAAAGTAAAGAGAAATAAATATCACTTTGGAAATGAATGATACAGCACTTGCAATCGCTAGGCATAATTCTTTTGGATCTACCATTAATTATAATATTTTTTATATCTAGGATAATAGATATTTTCTATAATATCCAGCATCCTGGTCATATTGAACTTTAGTTCTTAGGAATATAATTACAATAATCACAAAATAAAAAAAATTATCCAAACTCCTAAACCTAAAAACCAAAACTCTAAAACCTCTAAAAAATCCTCAAAGCCATCAACTCTCCAAAAAAATCGCTAAACCAAATTCAAAGTATATTCAAAATGAATGGCAATCTCTTTCTTCACACTCCCCTTCCATTCGAAAACAAGAGAATCCTAATAACCGGAGCAACAGGTTCAATCGGCCGAGCATGTTCAATGTGGTTATTAAACCAAGGTGCAAGAGTAGTGCTTGTATCCCGAGAGCTTCCAGACCTAATAAAAATCGGTCAAGATTTTCCATCTCAAGCAATATGCATCCAATGCGACATTTCCAAGAGTTCCGACCACGAAGACATGGTATCAAGTGCCTTGGAAGTCTTAGGAGGTCTCGACATTCTGATAAACGCAGCAGGTGTTCTTTACGAAAACGACTTAGAACATTCATGTCCGCGAGAACACGATTACCTCATCAACCTTAACCTAAAAGCGACCTTCAACATAATAAAACTTTGCACACCTTCCCTCCGCAAGTCAAAAGGCATGGTGGTTAACCTGTCAAGTGTCTGGGGACTGAGACCTCAACAAGGAATGGTTTCTTTCTGCATCAGCAAGTCTGGAGTCCAGATGCTTACAAAGTGCCTCGCTTTGGAACTGGCGCCAGTCAGAGTCAATGCAGTTGCACCGGGCATGGTCAAGTCGAAGTTCTTAGAAAAAAATTTCAAGGCTGAAGAAGTGACGCAGATTAAGAAGAACTATTTGAAAAAAAATCCTTTTCATAAACTTGCAAGAGTTGATGATATCGTCAAGGCTATTGTCTTTTTAAGTCATAGAAAAAGCTGTAAAGTCACTGGAGAAACTTTAGTTGTTGATGGAGGGTTTAGTATTACTTCTAGTATCTTCACTCATTGGGATGGTATCAGAGATATGAACTCTACTATCGCTCCTTCTGGAGCGAATGGAAAGACTTTAATGAAGAATTTTGTGGAAGGTTTTATAGGATTTTTTAAAAAGGATCAAGGTGAAGGTGTTAGAGATGTTGTTGGGAAAAGTAACTGGTCTACTAATTTAGCTGATGCGCATTTTAAGATCACTGATAATTATAACAAAATTGAAGGTGAGGATCATATTTTAGATGATTTGAGGAAGAAAAAGGACAATGAAGGACAGATTTATACTTATGAACATCCGAAACCTGCAAGATTTGTAGGAAAAAAATAGTGAATAATTAGAAGAATGGTTTAATTTGAAAAAAATCTTGTAAATTAAGACCTTTTCAAAGACTCTGGAAATCTACATGGATTTAAACTTGATATAAAATATGAAAATTCTTTCAAAGTTACAAAAAATTCATCACAAATCTCAAGACCTAAATGAAAAATTGATGACCTTTCTGGATAACCTCGAGCAAGACCCCATAAACGGTACCTCAAAAGTGTCAATAGAAATCATTCATCTCGAGTCCCTAGCAAGTCAAATCAGTGAGTTAAACAATCTCCAAAAGCAAAAATCATCCCTTCTCATTTCCCTTTCATCCTTTCTTCATGATTTAACCCAAGTATCACTGATTTCCTTACATTCAAGTCTATCCGAAGTCCGAAGTTATTTCACATCTCAGATCTCATCAATGAAGTCAGACTTCAAACGTCTTTCAACAGTATTAAAAGAATACAAAGAGCGATGCAGGTCGACATTGATTTACTATTTAAAAAACCTTGACCACGACCTTCGCAAGATTTTAAAACCTTTAGTTCCAGGCGAAGTCCTTCGTCAACAAGTGAATTTCCCGTCAATCAACCGAAATTCAAGCCTGCAGTCTTCATTGGCCTCGTCAAGTCGCAACTCGCCGACAGGAAGAAGCACAGAGATTACTTCTCATCAGTCTATTGACCGACAAGCAGCGCATACGGACTTGCTGGTCAATACTTTGGAAAAGGTCGCAAAGGACTTGATCGTTGTGTTGACTGAAGTCAACTCACAGTACTTTGATGTGATTCGAGAGAAGTCAAAAACAACTTGTCCACCTACTCCACTTGCTGCACCTTTACCTGAGTACTTTGTGTATGAAACTGAAGAGTCTGATCTTCCTGTCATTAATAAACTTATTATCAAGGAAGATGCGAAGTCGTGGATCAAAAGATTTAATGAACTTTATTCTCAGAAAGTTATTGATGGGCAGGTCTATTCAGAACTCATTTCTCAAGTCAACCCTTTGAAACTCCGAGGTTGTCGCATCGACTTACAAGACATCTTCAAAGAAAGCGATTTAAATGAAGAACAAAGAGAAAACATCACATTCGCATTAGTTAACAAGTCAGCTATTCAGGCGAATGACGTCACATTAGGAGAACTTCTCGGAAATGAAGAAAAAAAACATCTAATCCCAGAACCACCGAAAGAAGCAAAAAATATTGAAAGACAAAGAGTCGGAATAGTAAAATTGAAGAAGAGAAGTTTTGAAATTGAAAAGCGCAATGAACAGATTTTTCATTCAGTTGATTATCGCACTGATACTGACGGTATTCGACAATCACCTGTTCCAAAATTCAAAATCACTTCTGACAGAGAAAAGATTCTGGTAAGAAAGTCTCAAGGAACTGAAAAACGTGAAAAACCATCAAGACCTCGATCGATTACTCCTGTTTTTTTACACAAGGATAAAGGAAGTTTCGTCGCCAGAGGCAAAAAAATACTAAGAAAGGTTTAATTGTACTTTAATTATCTAAAGCACTTAAAATGAATAAAAATATTTTCATTTAAATTATTTGATGATAAAAAGACTCTTCAATCCAAATGTTCTTTCAAGATAATTCATTAACTTCCATTAATGACTTAAAAATGCTCAGCTTAGAAACTGAAAAACGCATCGCCCGTCTTTTTTTCCAAACAGCTGAATGCGAAAGATCAGTCGAGCGCAGTCGTTCAGACCTCTGCAGTAATATAAACTTTGACGCTTACTCAACTTTCCGTATTCTCGACGTTCGGACTAACGGCAGGTTGACTGCACAAGACCTGTCATCATTTTTAGCTAGTAAGGGAATCTCTGTGATTAACTCGTCGATCACTTTGCTCATCAAGCAGTATGACTCGAACTTCGACGGGTGTCTTGGGCTTGAAGAGTTCCAAAGTCTGGTATTACCGGCTGAAGATCTAGAACTTCGAAGGGAGGTACTTGCTAGAACTGTCTTTCCTGTTTCTTCTTATGTTGAAAATGCCTTGGCAAGACATTTAGAACTTGAGTGTAGTTATCAGGCACAGTTAGAAACACTTAAAAGAAGTTTGGCTTCGAGACCTGATTTTTCAGCGATTGATTGTTTTAGAGTAGTTGACGTGGACCGTCTGAGTTTTTTAAACGTATACGAAGTCAGAGATTTCCTAAGAAGAAACGGTTACTCAATTACAATGCAAGACCTAGATTCCATAATCCGGCGAATCGACATCGACGCAGACGGTAAGTTGAGTTACGAAGAATTTTCAGACTGGATAACTGCATTAAAATCTCCAGCATCTCCTAAAAAATCGAAAAACTCTTTGCGTCGTAGTCCAAGCAAGGCATCACCATCGAAGTCCTCCTCAAAGTCCTCTTCAACAAAGTCTCCAGTAAGGGTCTCAACAAGTAAATCCCTTCAATCATCTCCAGTGAAATCAAGTAAAAGAAACAGCAAAACCCTAAACAAGCCAATCCGTTCAAAGCTATTCGAAAAAGTGCCTCCAGAGGACATGCAGGTTGTAGTTCATTACTTATCAGAGATAATCGATATTTACAACGACTTAGAAAAGGAAAAAGTCGACCTTGCCCGAAGACTTGACTTTAATTTGTTGGACTTTTTCAGGATTTTCGACTTGGAAGAGCGAAATTCGATTATTTCTCATGATTTTGAAGCAGTTTTACATGATCTTCGAATTCCTTTTCATGTGGATGATGTTTATTTGCTGATAAGACATTACAGCTCGTATCGAGATTCAGTTTTAAGGTTTTCTGATATTGAAAGAATGATCTTGCCTAATGATCGTCATCTTGCTATTGTTTTGAAGTCTCGTGTTGGAAGAAGCATCGCGGCTTATGACAGGCTTCAGGTCTTTGGGGTTAGTACTTTAGATCAAATTATTAGAGTACTTAAACTTTTACTTATCTCAGAAAACGCTTTTGAGAACTTGAGAAGATGTCTTGATAGGAAAAAGTGGATTAATTTGTTTGAGGTTTTTCAGGATATTGATCAGGATCAGGATAGTTTAATTAGCATTGCAGAGTTTCAAGATATTTTGAAAATGTTTAAAGTATACCCCAGTGTTGATGAGTTGGAAAGGCTTGTATTTCATTTTGATAGAGATTTTGATAGGAAAGTGAGTTATTCAGAGTTTGTTGAAGAACTGACTCCAAAATTATATAATTAGTTAATTCTTTGCATTCAACTTTATCATTCTAGTCAATTTTTCATGGTTTACTCTCAATTTTTTTAATTTTCAGTTATTTGTCAAATTTTCTCTAATCACCCTGAAACATTTCTTTCTACTATTCATAAAAATTACTCCTTTTCTACAACAAATTTCATTTAAACTACTCATCTTTCTCTACAACCAAGTAATTTAATTATAATGTTTTCTTTGCACCAAGTCAAACTAAGAAAGCTTCGCCAAAACGAAGATTCAATCAAAAAGGTAAGAATGCATGCGAAGAGCAAGTCGCCCATAAACGACCCAAACATTTTAACAGAGTATTCCCGCCAACGACTTTCAGATTTCAACAGAAGTCTCTCACCCGAACAAAAAACACGTAATTTCCAAAAAGTGATAAAAAAAGGAGTCATTCCTCTACTTCACCCAGAACATCATTCTTTTCGGACGAAGTCCGAAAAAGCCAATATTTACGTCAAAAAGTAACTGAAAAAAAGATACCAAAAACAAGCTGAAAAAATCGCTTCAAGCATTGAAGAATTCAAGAATTCTCATCTTGAAACTGAAAAATTCATCGATAAAAAGCACTGGCTTAGGGAATACAATGACGGAGAAGGAACTATTGGGAATAAAAAGTCACAATTTTTAAGTTCTCAGAGAATTCAAAAGAAATGCTTGTCGAATGGAGGACTTATTTTAGAACCTATTTATGGGAATCGAATCGCGAATCCTTCTTTTAGAGATGAGGATAAAACTAGATGGACTGGAAATGTAAGGGGTAAATAGAAGGATTTTATCAAGTTTTTTAAAGTTTTACATGAAAAAGGAAGGGAAAATGATGAGAAAAATGAACCTTTTCAAGAGAAAGTAGGGGTTTTTGAAGGTAGCTTGAGGAGGAGGAATAAATCTAAGGAAATTGATAAGTTTAGGTCGACTTTTGCGAAGGATTGTTGGAATAGTTTGATTCCTAGACCGGTTTCTAATGCGACTTTTGTGTCTGAAGTAAGGTCTAAGTCATTGTTTAGGAATATGAAGATGTATGTTAAATCTATTGATTATATGAATGATTGAAAAGTTTGAGTTTATGATACTTTGTAATGATCTGGTTAATTTAAACTATTTAATTAATTCCAACACTTCCCTCACCCAAACTTGTATTTGAAATCTTTCAACCTCCAACCATCAACTGCAGTTTCGCTTTAAGTTTATTCTTGAAACTTTCCACAACATTCCAAACCTTTTTCCTATACTTCTTACTCTCAATCTCTTTTCTAAACAATTTATTTTCTGTTTTGATTTCTTTGAGTTTCATCTTCAATTCGTTGATATAAATGATCTGATCAGGAGAAGTTTCAGACCTCGGCTCTTTTTTTTGAATGGTTTTTCCTGAGTCTTGTTTAAGACTGGGCTTTGAAAGCTTGCTTTGAATAAGACCTGTCATTGAGTTGGTCTTTGAAAGGAGATTCAGCTTTTTTGGACTGATCAACAACTGGTTGTTCTGTGTTTTTCGCTTCAGAATACTTTCAAAGTCGAAGGAACCTGGTGCAAATCGTTGACTTAAGGCCAGAGGACTTATTCTTGCTGATAAACTTCGGGTCAAGGTTGATGATTTTTCTGTTTTTTTCTTGGAAAGCTTTCCGCGTTTTTGCATTATTTATTAAGTTTTTGAGGGCATTTGTGATTGGGATTATTATTAGGTTATTGAAGATTAATTATGAGACTTTTAATGGATTTTTATTAACATCTTGTTTTATTTTAGTGAGAGGAAGAGTGAATTTTATAGTTTTAAGATGTTGTTGGATTGGAGAATGATCTAAATGTCTAAAATTAACTAATAATTAACGTTTAGCCTTAAATAACAATTTTTTCAAATCATTAACTTAATTAGCTTAAATTAAAACTAATCTAACCATACAACAAAATCTTTTTCCAAGGCATAACTTTTTCTTTTAATTTCTTTGAAGAATTATCCTTATTAAGTACTTTTTCAACGTAATAAGCAGTTTCAAAAGACTCTTTTTTGATTTTCTCAATAGACATTTTACCCACCTTCCTCTTATTAAACCGATAAGCCCATCTAGAGACTTCATTTCCAAGAGCCTGTTCCTTTAAAAACTCTTCAGCCCTATCAAAAACATCTTTTCTCTGTTTTTCCAGACTTTCAGCTAAAATCAAATCAGACTTATTGATTTTCGAGATAACATCACAAGAACTGACGATATCAGACAAATGTTCCAAGTTGCTATTCGAGTTAGAATTAGAAAAGTCCTTTAAAGGGGAGTTTTCCCTGCTAGTAACAAGTACAAGTCCCCTAATAACCCTTGTGCTTCTAACAAGATTAGAATGATCCAAAGGGTTTTTTTCAATCGGAGGCAGCTTGGAAGGTGTTAAAGACTCAGCTGACTTCTGAGTGAATCCCGAGTTATCAAGAAGTATTCTCTGCATCGTGTAAGGCAACTTACGGTTACTCGCTCCCCTCGGGTTCATGTAGTCCAACTGCCTTTTCACAGCAGGACTGAAAGTTTTAGTCGACCTGGTCAGTGAAGACTTGATGTTTTTCATATTATTATGCATAAAGATGCTCAGACTGCTACTTTTCTTTCTCGAATCTTTTACATCACGATTCACGCGTTTGTCTTGCTGATCATGTTCACTTACCCCAACTCTTTAAAAGACACTTGTGACAGGTTCTCATTTGACTGCGCTTTGTTCTTCGGAATGAAGGTCCTCGCGATTTTCTTGTTTTTTACTGTGGATAAAAAACAGAGTCTTGTTAAATTTTCTACTGTTCTTGAACCTGTCAGTTGGAATCGACCTGATCAGCCTTTTTGTGAAATCTGTCAAATAACTACTAGTTTTAGGACAAAACATTGCAAGAAGTGTGAGGCTTGTATCTCGGTCTTTGATCATCATTGCTTCTGGGTCGGCTGCTGTGTTGGCGAGTTGAATCATTTTAGGTTCTTTTTATTCTTGGCTGCTGAAGGGTTTTGCATCTGGTATGTGTTTTTTGAGAGTTTTTCTGGACTTGTTGAGGATACTGAAGGATATGGAGCTTTTGTTGTTAATATCGCTATTACTGCGGTTTTAGGATTGTTTGTAGGAGGAATGGCTTGTTTTCATTGTTATTTGTTGTCTGTGGGGATGACTACTTGGGAGTTCTTGTCGAGGTTTAAGATTCAGTATTTTAAGATTTATCCCAAGAATTTTAACCCTTTTTCTTTGGGCTTTTGGAAGAACTGGAAACATGCTGCTACTGTGGATGTGGTTTCGGTTTGGGATTTACCACAGCCTTTGTATGTTTATCCTTTCAACTGGTGTGATAATGAATATTGGAGTTGTTGTTAGAATTTAAGTAGAATGGAATTTATGGATTAAGGAGGGAGTAGATGGTTTAAGATGATATTTGTCAGAGGGGTGAATTGGTTTAGAACTTTGTATTTTGGAAAAGTTAATATTAGCTAGGATTATATTAAAGATTGGTTAATCAATTAGGTTGAATAATAAGGTAAGATTATTATAATTAGATATTTTGGATATTTTTTTAAGATTTAGACCTTCAAATTAGCTTTTATTATAGCCTATGCTTCATCAATTATATGTTTTTAAATTAAGTTTAAATTAATATCTAGTCTAAAGATTGAAGTGTTTATTATATTCTTGTGAGAATTAGGTCTCTGAAGTCATTATTAATTAGTATAGATTTGAATATAATCTTATAAAAACGGTTTCAATTTCCATTCATGATAATATCTTAGAACCATCTATTCTGCAATGTAAACTAAAGATTAGAAAAGTAATAAAACTATTTGTAAGGTTCAGTTATAAATCTTTTAATCAGGATCATATTATCGACTATTTCAATTTTTTTATATAAAACATCTTTTATGATTGAATTTTCATCAGATTTTCAACTGAGGGCATAAACTAGATGATGCATAAATAAATCCCATATTAAATCACAACTACTAAGAAGAAATATTTTCAAAAAATAATAACTTTATGGCAGTTTACTACAAAATTAAAAATTTTCATGTATTTTTCTTCTAGGAGAAAATAATAGATACAATGATTTTAGTTTGAAATTTCAAAATTACTTAGATGCATAATTTCTTATTATTGTATAATTAAGGAGTGAATTATGCTTCGGATAATAATAGATTATTTGTTATAATGTGGATTTGAGAGTATTGTGATTAATTCATTAGATTGAGCTATGAGTTTTGATTTTTTTATAAATCTAAAGTTGAGTTAGTCTTAAATATTCCAATCTGTAAGTTTCTCTATAATTTCTATATATTTTAGGTTCATATCATTTTTTATTTCAATCATTGTAAAAATTATCAAATCTTTAACTCTTCTATTGTAGTGTTTAGATGCATTAGTTGAGATATAAGAAAAACCAACTGAAATTTTTTATTATTGCAGGATAATAAAATCCTTTTTATTTATTCAATATTTTTCTTATCTCTCATAATCGTTAATTTAAAGAAATGCTATTTATTTATCTCAATTCGATCATTTGAAAAACAGTTGATTTTGTTTTGAGAAAAAAATTAAGAATCCAATAATTTCATTAAAGAAACCTCAATGATAACTTAACCATCATCCCTGATAATTTAAAATCATCATTATTGAAATCTCATTAATGGTTAAAATAATCAAAGTTATCCGTTGCTTAAACTTCAATTGTGAGCATGGAAATATGAATAAAGATGATAAAGTATCTCTTAAATTTTTTCCTGTCGATGAAAAATTTCGAAACTACAAAAACCTTTTTTTTTCAAATTATTCTGAATAACGGAATCAAAAATATCTTCACTGCTTGAATTAATTAAGTAAATGATCGACACTAATAAAATTAAATATATATAATGAAATTTTATGAATTTAATAAAACTTAAGTCAAATATCATTCTGAGAAGTATTTCATTAAGATCATCATATAATGCTCAACTAAAAACTGAGCCTACCTTAAATAACCTAAAAATGATGAAAAAGTAAATTTTTATGAAATCTTGAGAAATTATTGAACAATTTTTGGTCCTTCGAATCTATCATAACTCGTGAAAAGATTATTGAATTCGTAAAGCCATGTAATTTGAGCACGAAAGTTATTCGAAAGAAATTTCATAGGTACAAGTATCCTTATATAATACTAATTAGTAGGGTAGACTTAGAATTCTAAAAAATTTGGCAACAGAATGATGAATAACTTGAAAAAATCTGTCTATCGATTGATATAAAAATTCTTCAGTACTCAGGGCCCAGCTCAGTATAGTGTACTGATCATATAAATTAAGAACCTCAGAAAAGGGTTGAGTGATTTTTTTTCTTTAGGAAGGTAAATTATTATACTTCTCCTAATCTACAATATTATTCATCTGCTTTCGATGAGTGTATAAAGGATTATTTTCCAGTGATAGGACTGGTACTTTAGTATTTTTTATTTGGAGTAATAGTTTTTCTCTTTCATATCTCCTGTTTATTCTAAGGATAACTCCAGGAACTTTAGTGACTTTTTGGGTATCTTCCCTGTTTTGAATTCGATTTCTTCTTGGCTTTGTAGTGCAAGTGCCCATATTTAATTATGGACATTGTTCGATGAGTTAAAAAGTATAAAGTTAATTTTTAATTACAAAATATCTGCCTTATTTTAACGTAGCATCTAAATTCATAACCTTTTAACACCCTATTCTATAACCCTACACTTATTAGACCTATCTACTCTAAAAAGATACAAAAAATCACATTTGTCCTTTCTTCCCTTCATCATAAAACTAATTCTAAATATTAATCCTCTTCCTCTCCTGATAGATCAAAAACAATAGATTAAATTTCATATCACATTAAATTTCTTATATTTATGTTCCCAGGTCTTCACCATAGAAGGTTTTCAAATCGATCCCATTCCCCCCAACCTCCAATTTTTTACCATCAATCAGGACAATCATCCTTCTCCTCAGCTCGAAAATCCTCATTAAACAGTTACCAAGACCGTTCTTTCCTAATCTCAACGATCTGCAAAGACGCTTTAGAAATAAAATCCCTAAACAAGAGAATATCAAAACTCTCAAAAGACAACGACCTGCTTAAAAGTTTTATCCTTTCAACGAACATAAAAGCCTTTTCTCAGAACTCAAAAGACTTCGACAGTACTTCTGAGATGAAAAAAGAATTCGAGCGTCTTGAAAGGTTGTTATCTTGAATAATTAACTATTTAAAAATTAAACAATCTTCTGGGAGTTCTCCTAGATGAGTATTGACCCTCTTCGGTACCCTGACAGTCCTTGTGAAGGTCCTTCGTAAATTGATCTCTTTGGAGACCAGCTCATCTTTAAACTTCGCCAGTTCTTTTTCTTTGATGTCTAAAAGCTCGACTTTCTCTTTGTGCATTTTTTCGATTTCCATCAAAGCTTTTTTTTGAATAAAAAGTTCTTCTTTTTGTTCACAGAAGCAGATTTTTTCTTTATTCATCTCCTGGTATAAGATTTTCAGACATTCCGCCTCATTCATTAAAGTTTCTTGCTCACAATTCAAATGTCTTTTAAATTCTAAAATTTCTTCTTCCTTTTCTTTTAAAATTTTCAGTTTTTCCTGAAGTTTATCAATAATTTCTTCAAGTTTATCAAACCCTTTAACCTTTTTCAATTCTTTTAACTCATTTTTCAGTGTTTTCAGCTTCATCTTTAATTTTTGATTAAGTTCCTGAAGTTTCGAGTTCTGGTCTTTAAAAAGCTGAATTAATGACTCAAGTTCTTGAATCTGACTTTGAAATTTTTCAGTTTCTTGACTGAAAAACAGTTCTTTTAACTTCAGCTGATGTTGGAATTCAATTGACTTTTGGTCAAATCTCGCTCGAATCTGCTCAATTATCCCAAGTCGCATGTTTTCTTCTTGAGAGTCTCTTGAAATATAAGTACTTTTATTCGGGTTTTCATGCTCAAAAGAGACCAACTCTTGAGTGGTGAAGATTTTTTGGTTCAGGCTTGAATCTTTCACACTGTCTGGCAATGAATTCACCTCTGAAAACTTTCCTGATTCGGAAAATGCGTTTTTGCCGAATGAAAGCTCGTCGAATGGCTCGATGTTGAACTCGGAGATTTTTTCGGGGCTGGCTTTGTTTATTTGGTCGGTGCTTATTCGACTCTCGCAGAGGGTTTTCCATGACTCGAGCTCTTTTTGCTTGGCTTCAAAGGACTCACGGATTTGCTTTGATTCGTTTTCTAAAGTGATCCTTGATCTGTCTAAGGCAAGTGAGTCTATTTCAAGTTGTTTTTTTCTTTCATCAAGGAAAATGGTTTCATCTTTTAAGGATTTCCATTGTTTTTCTAGATCCTGTCGTTCCAGGATGTTTTTTTCCTTTATTTTTAAAAGTTTTTCGTGGATTTTTTGATTTTCTTGGGTTTCTTTCCATAGGATCTGCTTATTTCTCTCAATTTCAGCTTCTTTTAAAGCAAGATTTTCTTCTTTAACCTTATAAACCTCTTTAAAATATTCAAAAATTTTAGTTTCATTGATATTTTCCGTTTGATCAGTCATAGTACCCTGACTCTTCTTTAAACTTTCCTGAGCCTTGACCCAACAAGCAGTGAATTCCTGATTTTTCTGCAAAATCTGAGAGTTACTAGCACAAGTGAACCTAGACTTCTGCTCACTTTCAGCAAAACTGACAGATTTTTCAAGTAAAGCAATTTTTTCATTTTCAAGAGCGAGAATCTGTTCATTTAAACTTTTTTCCTTTTCAATAATCCGATTTTCTTTTATTTTCAGCAAACTTTCATATTGATTTAAATGTTTTGCTGAAATTTGCTGCTTTTCTTTGAAGCTTTGAAGATTTTGATTAGAAATTCTTAGTTTTTTCTCAAGAATGATGCAGTTAGAACACTCGACAACTGAGTTACGGTTCGTGTTTAACGTTTGAATCGAGTAAAAGTTTAAATTGGTAGGAGTCACGTTTCGAGAGAGCTCGTTTGAACCGCAGGTCTTGAAGTGGGCTTCGAAAGTCCGGCCTTTGGCTGGGCAGTCGTTTTGACTGATGGGCGAAATTGAATGAGAGTTGTTGTCTAAACTCTGGTCTGGGTAGCGATATAGGTTCGGGATAAGTCTTCGACTCCTTTCGCTTGGCTTCATATATATTAGCTTAAATAATTTTTAGTGGATTATTAAAAGCTTTGCATAAAATTACATTAATTTAGCGAGGTTTCCTCGTTTTCCAGAAGTTTTATTCGTTTACCATTGCTCCACTCACCTTTTTTGCTGGAACTATCTGCGTAGATTATAACACCTTGACCGTTTTGCTTACCGTTCTTCCACTGGCCTTTGTAGATTTTGCCATCGGCCCATGTGTAGATTCCGAAGCCGTGCTTTCGGTCATTTTCGTACTCACCTTCGTATTTTCTCCCATCTTTCCAGGAATAAATTCCTTTTCCATGCATGGTTCCATTCTTCCAGTCTCCGTTGTACTCTCGACCATCAGGCCATCGATATACTCCTTTGCCATTAATTTTGTTATCAAACCAACCTCCGGAATAGCAGCTTCCATCTCTCCATATGTAAGTGCCTGTGCCTTGTTTTTTTCCATAAACATAACCACCTTCATAAGTGCTTTTATCAGCCCATATTTCTTTACCATTTCCATGTTGCAAGTCATTTTTCCAATGTCCCTGATACATGGCTCCGTTTACCTGCCTGTAAATCCCAAATCCATTGGCTTTATCGTCAAGCCATTCACCTTCATAAACATCTCCATCAACATGCCAAAACTTTCCTTTTCCATGAGCTTTTGAATCCTTCCACTGTCCTTCATACCTGGCCCCATCAGGCCAGGTTTGTATTCCGAATCCATCCCTAACAGTGCCCCGCCATTGTCCAACATAAACAGCTCCATTTTTGAACTTATACGCAGGGCGTTCTTCTCTATCAAGACTCAGATGACAGCCACTGACTTGAGGAGATTCTTTACAAGAAAAGTATTTTGAGTTCTGAAACTTCGACCTTCTCATCCTGAAAGACTTGCGGACTTTGTATCCTCTCCATAACGACTGGAGTTTTATCACTGATTGTTCTAAGATATCGACTTTTTGAGCGTCTGAACTTGATTTTCGGTCATGCTCTGGATATTCAACTTCGGTTTGGAATTCTGAGTCTTTGTTTGCGCAGGTGCATATTGAACAGGTTTTTCCCATTTATTTTATTTGCACTGGAAAAGTTGAACACTATAAACTTCACTTTTTATTTAAAAAGGACTAGGAAGGTATTTGAGTGAATCCCAATTAAAAAGTAAAAAAATTCTTAATGTTCGGAAAAATTGTAAAATAAAGATATGGAACAACAAAGAGACCACTGGGGTGTAAAACCTGAAAAGGAACAGCATCCTGAAAAAGCACTGTATTACAAGAAAAATATCATAATGGAAAGCAATATCACAAATGTCAAAAATCCCAGAATAATCATACCCATAAAAGGTTACGAACAAGATAAAAAAGTTCACAATCAAGCCCCCATAGACCATCTCAACGACTTCCAACTAGCATTTAATTCTAACCCATCACGAAATCTCTTAACAAAAGACGAGGTGAGTTTCAGCAACCCCAAAATTAACCAAGAATACAAAAATCGAAAAGACCCTGAAAGGATCCAATCAAGCCAAATAAAAAAAGTGAATAATCCAGACCAGCCACGACTAAGAAGCAAGAGTCCAAAGCCTGAGAACAAACCAAACAACTCAAATCTTTCTCCTTCTAAAAACCTTTTCAACATTCAATACAAAGAACACCCAAGTCTCGTCGCATATTTCTGTGAAATATTCCCTTCAATAGAAGAATCAGTGATTTTCAGGATCATTAAAGAAAATCCTGACATCTCCGAACATAAACTCTTTGAAATCCTTTCAGATATTCCAACGATTCAAGCAAAACAAGACAAAATTCATAGAGTAAAGGAAAAAAACCAGTTAAAAAAAAACCTTTGTGCGAATCTTTCTGAATGTTTTAAACCGAACTGTGAATTTTACCATTCTCAAGGAGAAAGAAGAAGACTTTTAGAAAATTATTCTTGCAGGATTTGCCGAAATGACAAATGTGAAGCGCAAGAGGCTTGTCCGAATTCACATACATTATCTGAGATTTTTTTTCATTCGAATTTGTATAAAAAATTACCTTGTCCTTTCAAGGAGTGTCCTTTGAAGCATCTTTGCAGGTTTTCTCATGGTCACTTCAATATGGCTAATGGACTCGCAGAGAAACTTGATAAGAATATTGAAGAACTTTATGAGAAAAAGAAAGGATTGATGCAGGTCACCAGCAGGACTAACGAGGAAATTGAAAGACTTTATAAGGAAAAAGAGCAGCTGAGGAATCGACTTGTTTGCAGTTTTTGTTTAAAGTACAGAATTGAATACGTTTCTATTCCTTGCTCTCATACTTTATGTGGAAAGTGCATCGAAGACGTCAGCGGCAGTCAAACCTGTTTCAAATGCAACGCACAAGTCGAGGTGTTAAGAATAGATTATTCCTAATATCTAATATCTCACTCTATTAATTATCACAAATCTTCACCTATTATTATCTGATGTCAATCAAACAGGTCAAACAAGCCAGGTTCAATCGAAAACTAAAAAAAAAAGAAGAAAGACTTGAAAAATTCTTCATGTCTGAACGTCAAGAAACAGCGAATCAGCTCAAGTCAGAAGTCCAGACTTTATTCGTCCATAACATAAACCGAATGCATTCCTTGTACATCCGATGGAAGACCTCTCAGAACTCCTTATTCATCGACAAGTTCACAGACATGACCTCCATCTGGCTTCACTGGCTTCATTTCGACATCATGGCCTATCAAAAGATGTTCGCAGGAAGACAACTGGAAAATCAGAAGCCAAGTAAAATTTCCTTGCGACTGCTGAAGTCCCCTGAGGAGTTCTGGAACTCTTTCGACCCTTACGAAGACATTGTTTCAATTGTCTGGAGAGTCAGATACACAGTCCCTGCACGGTTGTTTTTATTGAAGCAGAAGACTGAGACTCGCATGCGAGTCATGAGCCGAGTGATCGTTTATTCAACAGGGTACCTAAACGTTGGGTTCACCAAAAACGATTCAAATTCTTATTTAGTGAGTTTAGGTCCTTGTGCGAACATGGTTTTTTTCGCAGAGTACATCGAAGAACGGCTTTTTATCGTGTTTTGCACGGAGATGGTGAGACTTCCACTGGTCAGTCAGCATTCTTTAGTCTGTTACGACCTGATCCACCACATGAAGATTATCGGCTTCTGTGAGACTAAAAAAGACGTGAACCAGGTCGTTTCCAACTATTTAAACACCATCAAAGCCCACCCAGACCAGTACCTCGAAGAACAGAACAGCGACTCGGGGTACTTCAAAAACGCGCAGGACTACTTTCGCAAGGTCGGAAACCTTTTCTTCCCCTTCAGCGATTCAAAAATCTATCTAAGTTCAGAAGAAATAGCTTCCTTCAAATTCGACACTCATCTAAAACGTTGGGTAAACAGTGAAAAATTACCTCAAAAAAAAATCGACTCTTATTTTACAACTCATCCTCTCATCAAACAACTGGCAACTGAAGAGGCTGGGAATAGTTTCGTGAAAATTTTAACAAATATTCCAAATTTCCGCATAAAACTCACTGAGCAGCAACAAGAAGCAGTAAGTCAAGGTGGACATATTGTTATTTTAGGAAGGTCTGGCACAGGGAAAACGACTTGCGCCGTGTTAAGAATGTTCGCAGCTGAGCTTTTATTCAGGTTTAAAACAAGTTCTCAAGTTATCAGGCGCTTTGGACCTGAAGACGTGGGAAAGTCGAGTGTTCTGCATAGTGCTTTCGTCACTGCTAGTCCTGTTCTGACTAATGAAGTTAAAAGGTTTTATGGAAAACTCAATGAACATGTCAAGGCTGAGTTGGAAAGAAAAGCTAAACAACAGGAAGCGAATAAGGATCAGGTGGACCTGGTAGACCTTGATGAAGTCGACCAGGTCCAAGTCGAGGACCAGTTCTCAAGCTCGGATGATGAGGAACAGGCTGGACCTTCATCGATGATCAACATGAAAGACTCGGATTTTCCTTTGTTTTTCACTGTCAGAAGACTTATTTTCATGGTCGACTCGTCACTTAGAAGACCTTTTTTCGCAAGAGATATCAAAGGAAGAGTCATCGGAACTGGAAGTAACTTCGAATGGCACAATGAATATAAAGGCTCCTTGAAAATCAGCAGAGAATATAAAAATCAGATAAGAAAAAATCATCAGTTGTCGGAATCTGAAAGTTCTGATGAAGAAGAACTGGAAAGGTCCATGGATACTGAATATTTGTTGAAAAGATTTGAAGATTCACGAAAAGCGAAAGCGGGACATAAAAGCTTTGAAGTTGATTTCAAGGTTTTTAAGGATAAGTTCTGGCCGAGTATTAAAAGTAAAACTCATTTTTCGGCTCTTGTTGTTTGGACGGAAATCACGGCTTATATCAAAGGGTCTGCTACTAGTTGGATGTATACTGGGTATTACTTGCCTAAGGTCACTTATGCGAATAAAGGACAGAAGGTATCACTTTTGACTAGGGAGGAAAAAATGGAGGTTTGGGAATTGTTTATTTTGTATGAGAGGTGGAAGGTGCAGCATCGGGCTTATGATTTTCAGGATATTGTTAATTATGTTTTGTGTCAGGTTAAGTATTATGGGTATTCGGGAGTTCCCATTCACTTCATGATGGTTGATGAAGTGCAAGACCTAACCCCAGCAACAATCTACTTATTAATATCAATCTGCAAGCAAAAGCTGGTTTTTTCAGGGGACACAGCCCAAACTATTGCAAAAGGAGTTGGTTTCAGGTTCTGTGACATAGAAACTTTATTCCAAGAAGCAGAGTTGGCAAAACCATCAATTAACCAGCTTTCAATGAACTTCAGAACTCACAATCAAGTACTTCACATGGCGAACTCAGTAGTTTCTTTGATAGAGACGTTATTTCCTCAAACTATAGACAAAATGGCGCGAGAAACAAGCTTGATTGATGGTCCTATGCCGATGATAATCCCAGGCAAAGACCATAACGACTTGTTTTACTGGTTATTCGGAATAAGTTCAGAGCAGACAACAAGTGAAGTTCAATTCGGTTGCAACCAAGTAATAATCGTAAGAAACCAAGAAGCCAAAGAAAAACTCCATCCATTACTATCCCACGCCTTATGTTTAACCGTATTCGAAGCGAAAGGTCTTGAATTCGATGACGTGATTTTATTCAACTTTTTCACAGATTCCGAGGTTTCCAATGAAAAATGGCGAATTTTAAACTCCATCCGAAAGGTGGATGTAGACACTTATTATAAAAACACTCCTAAATACGAAGGAATGATAAATAAAGTTGAAAAGTTGAGGTGTCTTACTGCTGTTGATCAGGGAAAACTCAGTCTTTTGTGCACTGAACTCAAACATTTGTATGTCGCTGTCACAAGACCTAAGAAAAATTTAATCATTTTTGATGAGGAGCCTGAAAAAAGAAGGTTCATGCAAGAATACTGGGATTATATGGATGTTGTTCAGTTTCTCGAAAAAAAGGAAAGTGCAGATGTTGATTATAAAAGTATTGCACAGAAAACTAATGCTGAAGCTTGGAGAAATCAGGGAGAACGTATGATGTCGCATAAGTTTTATGATCAGGCTGCTAAATGCTTTAATGTTAGTGGAGATAAGTTGGCGGAAGCGAAGGCTCTTGCTTTTGCTAAGGCGAGTACAGCTAGTTCTCAGATGACAAACTCAGAAGCACTTCTCGAAGAGTTTAAATTTACAGGAATGAAATCAAAAACAATCCTGGAACTAAAGCAAAAAATCAAATCATCCGAACAACTCTTCACAGAAGCAGCGGAAGAACTTCTTGAAGTTTATCAAAGAGAAAAATCGAAAAGTCTCTTTAAACAAATAGCTCAATGTTTCGCATCAGGTAAAAATTTTTTAAGAGCAGCAGAAATGTACTTTGAAATCGGTTTTTTGGGGCAAGCAGCAGAATGCTACTCATCATGTGGACAATACGAGAAAGCCGGTGAGTTATTTGACCAAAAAGGTGACTACGTGCGTGCAATCGATTGTTTCAGCCTAGCTCAAAACTGGGACCGTCTAATCCGCTGCCTGCACCATTACAAAGACCTAATCCCATCAGACGAGCGTCGAAAATACGTCTATAAATACATGCCTGTTGCCCTTGAGTCCCTTCTTCCAAAGGTGCTTCCCGGTGAGCAGCCAGTTTTCATAAAAAAGCTTGTAGAAGAGCAAAAAAACACAATAAAAGAAGCAAGAGAAAGCGACGAAGATGACTTAGAAGACTAGCTAACTTTAATGTATCTATTAATTCGATTTTTTCCCACAACATCCCTTTTTCTTCGCCTTTACCTTCGCGACTTCATCATTAGGAAGGACGATGCTAATTCCTTTTCCAGGTCTAACAGGCGCTGATCCATTTTCACTAGGATTGGCTCTCGTTTCACTCTCATAAAGCGTTTTAGTCAGCATCTGAAAGGCCAACTCGACGTTCAAAGCGCTCAAACATGAAGTCTCAAAGAAAAGCATCCCGTTGTTCCTCGCGAGATCCATCGCGTCTTTCTTTTTAATCATTCTCTTCTCTTCCAGGTCGATTTTATTCCCGATTAGCATGTACATAATGTTTTTACTTCCCAGTTCCCGCGTTTGGTTGATCCAGTACTGCACCTTTTTAAATGACTCCTCGCTTGTCACGTCGTAAACAATGACTGCAGCTTTACAACCACGAAAATAAATCGGAACAATGCTTTGAAAGCGCTCTTGACCTGCAGTGTCCCAAAGACATAGATAAACGCTGGAGTCTTCAAGGGCTACTAACTTTGAATAGTCAGAAATTCCTAAAGTCATTGGAGTGTTTTCTATGAACTCATTGCTGATGAATCGCTTTATTAAAGAGGTTTTTCCTACTTGGCCATCTCCTAAAATGATGATTTTGTAGGTGGTCTGGTAGATTTCTGACATTTGTCGATCTTTATGGAAGGAATTTGGATTTGGAGAAGTTTTAAACTAGTCGAATGATGAATCATGGAGTGATGAGAGAGGTTAACCGTTTAATGCTAAGTAAAAAAATAAGGTTGTCAGTAGAATTGAGGTTTTTAGAGATGAGCTGAAAGGGAAAAGAGTTAAACGACTTTTTTCTTTTCCTAAATTTAAAGACCTGCTAGAAAGGAAAGAATTGTCGAAATCTATCAAGTTTTCATCTGAAATTTCTAAGTTCTTGATTAAAAATTTCATGTTTTCCAGAAAATTTAAAAGATTTTTGTGTTTTTTTAAAGAATTCTTGATGTATGAAGAGTCTTCTGGAAGTATCTCTAGTTCTTGTTCTAAACAGTAAAAAACCATCAGGTCAACACTGTAAACTTTTCTCCCCTTCTGAAGATTTTCATAAAAAAACAAATTTTCTGTTAAGAGATCACTGAGCACCTGATGAAAATTATCGATTTCAATGAAAACCTTTCTTCGTCTCTCTAAAGTTTCAGTGGAAGTAAAGCCGAAACGAGTGAAAGGAACTTGCCACAAGGCCCGGGTGTTCAAAAGCGAAGAAGCCAAAAGTGTCAAATTGTGAAATTTTTCAAGACACAAGGCTTTCAGCATCTCTGCACTTGTTTGATATTCTTTAGACTCTGATGAGTCAATCTTGCTGATATGGCATAGAACTGGCAGAATCTGTTCTAAAGGAAATAAAAAAGTTCCTACTTGAAGTACTGGCAAAGGGCCGATTGAAGACTTGTCGAATTTTGAAGGGATGAAATCGAGTTTCAGTGAATATTTTTTGATTAGAAACTCGGAAAACTTAATGATTGGGTGTTTGGCTTGTTTGGGTGAGTAGTACAAAATGAGCTCCATTTATGGATGAGAAGGATTAGCTATTTTAGGCTTTCTTCTTTAAAGACTGTGCTTAGACATTTACCTAGATCGGCTACTTCTTTTTGGCATTTTCGCCAGTCTTTGTCGTATTTTGTTAGACAGAGATCCAGGACATTGTGAGCTGTTCCGCAACCTCTCAAATCGATTATTTCTTTCATAGAGTAGTAGCGCTCGTCTCCTTCTTTTATTTTGTCGCACATTTTTATAAGGAAACACTGTAGATCTAGTTTAGAGACATGGGTCTTGGTTTACTAATAGACAAAAATGTCTGTAGTCTGCGATTTAGGGACAGGATATTTAAAATTGGGTTGGAGCACAAGCACATACCCAGACTTCGTAATTCCGAACATGGTTGGTTACCCAAATCGTAAATACAAAGAGTTCTTCGATTCAACCGACCCATGCGGAAAGCGAGAATTTTACGATGAAGAACTAAACGAGCAACTATGGAGATTAGAACTCCACAAGCCAATGGAACATGGAATAGTTCAAGACTGGGACACGCTAACAAAAGTCCTGACCCACGGTTTTATCTCAAAGGTAAAACACAATTAGATGCAAGTAAACCCAAGCGAATTCTCAGTTTTCCTGACAGAGCCTGCTTTGAACCCAAAGGAAAACAGAGAAAAGTTGGTAGAAACAGTTTTAGAAGACTTTCAATTCGCTGCTTGCAAAGTTGAAACTCAAGCGACTTTAACTTTAGTCTCTCAAGCTAAGTCTACTGGGATGGTTTTGGATAGCGGTGATGGAGTGACTCACATAGTACCAATATGCGACGGTTACATCCTCGAGAAGTCCATTCGACGCATAAACATCGCTGGACACGACATATCATGTTACCTTGCGAACCTCTTCCTAAAGCGGGGATACCGTTTTTTTTCATCATACGACATAGACCAAGTCCGAAAAATCAAAGAAGAATGCTGTTACCTTTCTACCAATCCTATCAGAGAATCAAATTTTTACTCAGAAACCACTTCACTAAACCGAGACTATCGACTTCCTGACGGAAACTGGGTGACTATCAGATCTGAGCGATACCAAGCTGCTGAGGTCTTATTTTATCCAGGGCTTCTCGGCAAGGAAGAGTTCAACATCGCTGACATCGTCGTGGACAGCTTGGAAGAGACACCCGAGGACTACAAAGTTGAACTGGCCAGTAACGTTCTTTTAAGTGGCGGTACGACGATGTTGCCTGGATTCGCGCAGCGACTTAAGATGGTAGTTCGAGAAAAGATGAAAGAAAAGAACATGGCTTTTAAAGTAAAAATCAACGACCCTCTAAACAGGAAAATTTTGGTTTTCCTTGGAGCTGCAATCGTTGCACTTATCATTGAAAGTGACCCTGAACAGTGGATTTCAAGAGAAGAGTACCTTGAAGAAGGTTCAAGATGTGTTTACAAATTTGACTCTTAGTCTTATCCTTGAATAGTAATTAGTTACTTACCCCAAAGGCTCTGAGAGCTTCTCGTCGTCGTTCTCTGAAGCTTCTGTCTTTCCTGTGACCTTTTCACACTTGTTTTCTTTTACACCAGGTGGATTTTTATTGGATGAATTTTTATTTAACAACTCAAGAATGGAGAAAAGGCTCGTACCCAGCTGGGAGATGAGCTCTTGTTGCTTTTCTAGATGTTGTTCGAGAGGAGTGATGCGTTCATTGATTTTTTCCTCTAGAAGATTAGAGAATTGTTGCCAGTCACTTTCCATTTATAGCTGAATTTTAGAGGACTTCTTGATGTTCATGGGTTTTGCATTAATATAAAGGTTTTATGCAGGCCAAATACGTCCCGATGTTCTCAGCTGATGAAAATATTTTGAATGGGATTAATCTTACTATTAAGTCGGTTATTGGAATTGACTCGACTTCTTTTAACAAGGCTATTCAGTTTACCACGGATGAAACATTGATTTACTCTTCTGGGCCTCATATTGTCATGCAGGATATTTCGAATGGCAAGTTTGAATGCCAGTCAAGGGAAGAGTCAGACAGTCAAGTAACTTTGCTCAAAGTAATTCATGAGAAAGAAGGTTCAAAGACAATTCTCGGTGAAGCCTTTTTAAAAAATCTTCCAACTTTAAGTTATCAAGAAGCAGATCAGTCACATATGTTGGTTCACCGACACCTAGGACCTTCAGAGCATATCATTGAAGCTGCAATTTCAAAAGATGGAGAGATTTGCTATACTTTGTCTCATACTTTTGTATCTGCTTGGATGTTGAAGAATCAAAGACTAGTTTCTTATGCAAAAATACCTCCAGGAATCAAGAAAATTGAAGTTTTACCTGAAGACGAGAAGACTATCATACTTGGAGGAATCGGCTATTTGAAATATTGGAAACTTTTTCCTGAAAGAAAGGCGATTGAGGAAACTGATGAATTACTTTCACAGGATGATATCGTTGATATGCAGTTTGTGCCTGGGTCTAAAGTCTTGCTGGTTCTTTGTGCTCAGGCCAGAATACTCGTGCTAGAAAATGAAAAATTTCGAGCAGTTACTTTAAGAACATCTGCAACCTGCATGGCTGTCACAAGCCAAGAATGCCTTTTAGGCAGTGGAACAGAAGTCGACACCTACCTGATAGACAAGTCCATCGACCTTCACTTTTTAAACACCTTCAAACTTCCAACCCGTAGCGGTTCAGTGACCTGTGCGGCATATTCCCCAGACGAAGGAAGTGCAGTAGTGATGGTTCGAAACGATTTAAACATAGAAGTATTTCTTTTAGAAACCGGAGAATTCACAGTGACCTCTCCATTCGGGACATCTTTAAGCGCTTCAGGGATCCGAGGTCTAAGTGTTTCGACCGGCAAAGAGCTGATCTGCAGTCACGGCCACGACAAGTCCGTGCGAGTCTGGACCTTTTCCCGCAGTTGCAAAGGAGTCGCCGAGCAGCACTTCAACGAGTCGCCCTTGGCAGTCGCCATCCACCCGACAGGCTATCAAATCGCAGTGGGCTTTGAAAACAGTTTGAAGATTTTTTACCTGCTTTACAACAGCTTGTCTCATGCTTTCGCTATTCTTAAAAGATGTGAGTCGGTCGCTTATAGTCCTTGTGGAAAGTTTCTTGCCTTTGGGCAGAATAATACTGTCTGGGTCTATGACCCTTATACGCTTACT
This sequence comes from Stentor roeselii, assembly GCA_006503475.1. NCBI lineage: Eukaryota > Ciliophora > Heterotrichea > Heterotrichida > Stentoridae > Stentor > Stentor roeselii. Next base: position 52,805 of record RSEH01000259.1, read on the forward strand.
TCGCTTTACCCACTGCAAGGACACCCTGGAGTTCCGGTTCAACTTAGTTGGAGAAGGGAAGTCCTTACTTCTGTCTGCTCGAATGGAACTGTTCATGTCTGGAAGTCTTCTGAAAAAATCTTTGAACTGACCAGCTTGGACTTCAAGGTTCGACAAGCTGCTTTTGATGAAGCTGCGAATTTATTGGCTTGTATTCATTTTGATGGAGCTTTTAGGATTTGGGGAGAAAGTGAAGGGAAAATGCTTTATGAGACTCAGGATAGGAATTTTACCTGCTTGCTTATTGCTTTTGAACTTGATGTTGTGTTACTTGGGATGAAGAATGGATCGATTAGGATCATGCTTTGGCCAGTTATTTCAATTAAAGAGGAAAATATCGAACCTGACTGGTCTGACTGGCCGATGCACATAGGTCAAGTAACCCAAATAAACACAGCATACTCTACAATCTTCACCTCAGGGCAAGATTCTATAATAGTCTGCCTCTCAGCGAAGCAAGTAAAAGAAGGGCGAATAAAGCAACTTTCCTTCAAAAAAGAAAATGAGGCTCTTAACACCCTTTCACTCATCCCACAACCGACCCTCGACTTCCAAATCGAAAAAATTCAACAACTTCATGATTCTATTCGAACACTTGAAAGTGACGGGTTCGAATTCGAGCAACTTGACAAGAAACACTCAGAAGAAGTGCTTAAAATCAAGAGCTCTTTTGAAGAACAACTGAAAAAACTAAATGATGAACATCTTAATGTTGTTTCTTTAATTGAAACTAAGGAAAAAGAGTTTGTTCAAGTTAGAGATGATAAGATTTTGCAACATTCAAACAAAATCATCATACAAAATGATAAATTCACAAAAATGCTTAATGAAGAATTTGAAAAGTTCGAGATTTTAAAGGAAGAAATGGAAAATTCTGCGGAAAAATACTCAGCGCAAAGAGAAGAGATCTTGAAAGCTCATGAAGATATTTTAAATAATTCTCAACAGGACTACGAAGCCAGGCTTAAAAAAATCATGGACGCCTTCAGTGATTTGCAGGAAAGAGTAAAAATTGAGAAAAAAAAATATGAAGCGATTTTAATGCAAACTGACGTCGAATTCGAACAAACCATAAAAAAAAAGTACTCGAAACAAAAGGATGAAATAGATGAAGAAAAGAAAAAAGCGAGAGAATGTCTTGGAAAACATGCAAAACTCATTCGAGACAACTTGTCAATTCAAAAAGAACTTCAAACTTTAAATGAAAAAGAAATCGAGTATAAAGAAGAAAACAAAAACATCGAAATAGAAAAAAAAAATATCACTGAAAGACTCACTGAAATCGAAAAAGAAATGCAAAATCGCGAAGAAATCATAAAAAAAAGAGAAAATAAAATAAAAGACCTTCGCTCTCTTCACATCCATCTCAACAACTATCGCTTCGTTCTAGACCAAAAAATAAATTCCTTAAAAGATGAAAGATCGCCAATGGAAGAGCAAAACAAGCAAATCCAAGAACACATCAAAAAGCTTTTTAGTGAATTATTAGAAGAAAGCTCGACTCAAAAAGCAACTTACAAACTTCTTCTTTCCTTTAAACAGAAAAATTCAGAAGCTCTTCAAATGAATCAGGACCTTCGAGAAGAACTTTTAAATTCCAGGACTCACCTAAGCCAGCTTTACAGTGACCTTGCGATTTTACTGGAAGAGAGAGATACCGACATGTTGATGTCAAGACTAAAAGAACTTTACTACAAACACGTCGGAAAAGAAGACCTTTACCCTTCAGACGAGCCTCAAAAGCCAAGTTTAAATGAAATTTTCAGAATCGAGAAAGAAGAAAACATCGAAAAAATCAAATCCGAAAAAAGCCAACAAGAAAAATTCATGAAGTCAATGTACAAGAACATGAACCTAAACAAAGTAAAACTTGAAGAAGAACATAACAAGCAGATTCTATGGAAACAACAAGAAAACGCTCGACTGATAAACGAATGTTACGAATTAAGAGAAGAAAAAGAAAGGCTTAACAAGAAAATCTCTGAACTCGACGCAGAAATAAAAAGAATCAAGTACTCCATGAAAGGTGGTGTCGTTCCTGACGCGAACATCAAAGTTTCTCTCGTGAAAGACACTCCTTTCCAAGAGTACCTCAAGAAAAAAATAGTCCCTCCTCACGAAATCTACCAACCCAAGAACAAGCCGGACTTCCACGTGAAGAGCATCATTTACGGCCTTGAAAGAAACCGTTCTGAATACGCGAAGCAGAACAGAAAATTCCAGGAGATCTTAGAATAGTAAGAGAAAGATGTTAGTCTAAGTTAAAGTCGCCAACCCTCTTCCTCTTCGAAAGCTTCTGTTTGAATCAAAGCTGAAACCGATCGGGTTTACTATCGGGTCATGTTTTTTTAAATCGAGGGATAAAGAACTGTAATTTTCAGAGTGAAAAGGATTTTTTTTTAAGATTTTCATGGAATTTTGAAGGTCGCTCTCACTTTCATTGCTCGCTCGTGACCAGGGCCTTGCAACGCTTTGGCTTCGATGGAGGCCTGGAATCGCTTTGAAGTCAAGTTCTTGCCCTGTTGTTGACTTGATCAGAACATCTTGATTTACGATTTTTTCTCTTTCATTCAGAAGATTTTCCCTGAAGCGCTCGTCTTCCTTCTGCCCGATTTGGTCAATAAGGCACTTTTTATAGTTTTCTTTAAATTCTTGATTAAAAGACCTGCTGTGGTCATTTTGCAAGTTGTTTCGAAGGATGTTTAAATCAGAAGACTGCTTTTCTAAGACCATCTGGGACTTTTCCCAGTCCTTTTTCATGACTTTTTCATTCATCTGTGCGAGAAGTGCATGAGTTTCAGACCTGAGCATTTTTTTTCTTTTTTCATTTTCAACTGCTTCTAAGGCGAGTTTTTTCTGTTCAGCTTCTTCTTCCCACTTGAGGATCACTTCAGATCTACTGCGATTTCGGAGGTTTTCGCTTTGTTGAACTGGTTTGTAGGACTTTTGGTTTACCTGTTGTCGATGCTCGATTCGGGCGAGGGTGTTGTAGTAGTCTTCTTGGTTTTTATAGAAACTTTCCATTGACTCGTGGAGGTTTTGAGCTTCTTTTAGCTTTTCTTTTGATTTTTCTTCTTGTTTTTTTAAGTTTTCGTAGTATTTCTCGTCTAGGAAGTCTTGATAGGCGGAGATTCTTTGAGTCTTTCGAAGATTTTCAAGGGTTTTTGAGTTTTCTATTGCGAGTTGGTTAAGGGAAAGCATTTTTTGGTCGAATTGTTTCTCGCGGGTTAGATTTTCTTGGATTTTCTTTTGTTTTGAATTGATTTGGTCTGTGTAGGCCTGGAATAAAGAGTTTTTGGTTAGACGGTTCAGGGTTTTTTGAGAGGATTTAAATTGCTCGTAGTCGTTCAGGCTTCGGTATTGAGAAAGTGCTTCTTGTTCTTTTGCTGCTAGGTCTTTTTGACGCATTGTTGCTTTGTATTGCACTTGTGCATCGATTACTGATTTGTACATTTGTTTGTTTAGATTAGCTAATGTCTGTGCTCGGGTGTCTTGGGTTTTTACTGTTTTTACTTGCATGTCGATGAATTGTTTCCAGTCGTTTGGTTTTGACCTGTTCATTATAACTAAGAAGTAAATAAATATATTTCGTTTGATAGGTTTTACAATTTATTAATAAATGCTATTTCTTTTCTCATCTAGACTAACACCAGCTTTTCTGGCCTTGATTATCTCCATTTCGACCTCTTTGACCTTCCTTCTTTCTTCCTCCTCAATCAACTGCCTGGTAACTCTTGGGTGAAGTTCAAGTGAATAAAGATCACTACTGCAAAATGTGCTGGTCCCTACGCCAGCAAAAAGATAAACCTTGCTTCCAAAAGATGCAAAAGAATGACCAGACCGTGGAATAGGAACATTTCCCAGTACTTGCACATTAACCCAAGTCAAATTATCCATTTTCAACAAGAACAAGTCATTAAAACAAGTATAAGCATTCGAGTTATTCACATCGATTCTCCCTCCAAACACAACTAAAACATTAACCTTTTCATTAAAAACCATGGAATGTTGAAACCTCGGACTAGGAGGAGTTCCAAAAGTCTCAGGCCTTGTCCAGTACAAATTTTTGCATCCGACATTGACTAAAAACAATTCATTCGTCGCATGTCTGCCCTGGTCAATGCCTCCAAAGACGTAGATTCCAGGAAGTTTGACTGAGTTTATCCTACTTGGCTGAACTTTGTAAATACTTGAACTGTTTCTTTGATCCACGTCAAGAACGGTCACGGCTGTGTGAAATGCGCAGAAACCTGGGCCGTTGCCTTTGAGGTTTACGATTTTCCACTTTTGTTTTGATAGATTTAAAATGGCTGAGTCGTTTAGTAAGTTGTTTCTTTGGTTTAGACCACCGTGCATCAACATGTGCTTACCGACTATTGATGAACAGTGGTGCTTTCGCGTTCCTATGAAGTGACCTTCACATCTTACATTAGACCATTCTTTTGTCTCAGCTGTGAAGGATTTCACACCGTTTAGGCATTCGCGCTGCTTGTGAACTGAGTTGAAGTCTGTTCCTCCGCCGAAGACGAAAAGCTTTTTTTCGTATTCGACTACTGAATGGCCGAACCTTGGTTCAGCCTCAGCCCCAACAGTAAGTATCTTTTCCCATTTCCTAGTTCCAGGATTAAACGAGTTGATATCCGAAATGATACTACGACTAACTCCTCCAATAAGATAAAACTTATTCTGAACAACCGTTAATGTAGCATGTTGCCTAGTCTCAGGTTTCCATCCAAAAACATCAAGTCGTGTCCAAAAAACTTCAGAAATTTCAGGATAGTTCAAAGGCTGTACCTCAGAAGTAGGTGAGTCCGGAGCGACTGGTGGTTTATATTTCGAGACCAGAACTCTAATGAGAGGCATTTTAACTGTATGATAAGCGTCGCCCAGAGACTCGTAAAAGTAAGTCTTGCTCACCCGGCCTCGTAGTTTTGACCTGTTCAAAGTCAGCTGGTCGAATTGGAACTTTTTCTGTTTTAACAACTCGCGAGTCGTGTTCGGGTTTAGGATGTCGTCGCTTATGCGACGCGCTAATGGAGACTTTTTGAAGTTTCGGATTTCTTTTTGCTCTGGGCTTAGGTCTTCGGGAGTTGCTGGATCTTTTAATGCATCTTTTTTTGCTTCAGATGGCTTTTGCATTTGGTTTATTATGAGAGAAGCATTTTTTGGAGTTAAAGGAAATTGGATGGATTTTTTAGGGTTTTTTGGAAATTTGGAGATTTTAAGGGTTTTTTTTTGGAAGTGTTATCTTATAACTTAAAATCCCTACTCCCTTCCAATAAATTCTCTAAATAATAACCTATTCCACTTTATCAACCTTCACCATCTCCGGCTCTTGAGTTTCCAGTTCTCTTTTCGCCGGTAGTTCTTTTTCAATCTCTTCTTCAAAAATTCCCTTAACATTTTGAGTGATAATTTTGACCATCTTATTGAACAAAAGCACGACTTGTGAAGAAGGAAAGTCGAGTTCCTTATGAATACTTTCAAAGGCTTTCTTTTGTAAGGCCAAAGAAAGCAAAATCGACTTCTGCAAGTTCGAAAAGCCGAGTTTCAAGTTTCCTTCAAAGTAAAGCAAAGCAAGTCCGGGTAGCAGGTCGAGGATCAGGTGGTAGTCGATGAGTTTTTTGCAGAAAGCTTCAAGTCTTTTCAAGTCAAACAGATTTAAAGACCTTTCCAAAACAGAGACTTTGCAATTTTCTCCTTCTTTATGAGATAAAATCGATAAAACTAAAGGTGTTGGAAGCGATGAAAATTCAAAACTCAGCAAATTTAAAAATCTTTTACGGAAATCTTTGAAATAACCGTCAAATTTCACTTCTCCGATACTTTTAAGCATTATTGCTGAGTACTCCCCGGTTACTTCTGAAGCTTTTTGCTTTATGTATACGAGTTGGAAACCTGATTTTTTCCAGAAATTGTAAAGAGTTGGGTTTAGGCCATAAGCAACTCCTAAGTATTCTACTGTTGGAGGTTTTACCTGACTAAGTTTCTGCAAAAGGGGTTTAACATTAGTCCTCGGTTTGATTTCATCATCATCAACCCCTTTATCCCCCTCCTCTATTTTCTTATCATCCCCATGAAAAAGTTGCCTATCAAAAAACCTTTCAAGTTCCTCTAAAGCCTTCTGGCCATATCCCATTCCCTGCAAATCGGGATGAGTAGCAATCCTAACAACCCTAGCGCCAGTGAGTTCTGCAAAGTCCGGATCCTGAAAATATTCTCCAATAGTCCAAGGAATCATATCTCCAGTGGCGCCGAAGCCTTTAGCAAGTTGTGCTCTCGCTCTTTCTTTATTGATTTTTCCTTCAAGACCTACTTGAATTGCAGCTAAAACATCAGGAAGGCTTGTGGAGGACGAGTCGACAGGGCCAAGAAGGACGAATAACATGTGAGAAGGAGCGTCTGAAAGCATTTGAAGGTCGTTTGGAGTGTTTCTGTAGTGAGAAGATACGAAAAGAGACATTATTCGGTGAAGGAATAACTCGGATGCCCGGTGGAAGGAAAAAAGAGTGTCGCGGTTTAGAAGGTAAAGAGAACATTGAGATGGGTGGGCTGGTGAACCGCTTAGGGAATAGGGAATTGTGGCTTCTAGGCATAGAAGGTCTGTTAACCACTTCTCGATTGGGTCGTTTTCACTGTAACGGATTGGCTCGGAAAGTTTTATTTGCTTTAGGTTACGGTCTTGTAGGTTGTTTAGAAGTTTCAAGGATAGTGCACGACCTGTTCCTTCGTAACCGTGAACTGTTGATGAAAATAAGACTGGATAATTCCTAATCATTCTCTTCACCATAGGTAAAGGAATAGCAGCAGCTTCATCAATAACGAGTAAATCACAATGAAAATTCTGAGTATTAACAAGTAAATACGACACCATCTGTTTATGACTTTTAAAAATAGTCAAGCTAACAACCGATTTTCCAACATCCTTTCCTCCCCTAAGTACCTGAAAGTCAGTATGTTCCTGATACCCCAAAGCTCTAAGTCCTTTAATCAAAAACTCAAAAAAAGCCTTTAAATTCTCAGGACTCGGAGCAGTGACCATGACATTCGAGTACCCTTGAGTGATGGCTCCTGCAACAAGCAATCCCAAAGCAGCACTTTTCCCACGTCCTCTCGGAGCAGTGACCGCAAAGGTAGGGGTTGACTTTTCCATAAGACTCGCCATGACCTGCATGACAACAGCAGCCTGGTCTAAAGTCTTACAAATTCCAATTAAACTTCCAACAGGAAAAGTATTTTTAAGACTTTCTTGCAAATCACTCAATTCATTATTTTTTTTCTCAGAAGTCACTTCTTCAATTGAAAAATTTGAAAGTTTAAGCACATTAAACTCGTCGTCAACAACGAGACATCCTCGACAAACAGTAAGAGAAAGTAAAAATCGTTCATTAAACCGAGGGTCGACACTTGAATGACTTGCTGTTCTGTATCGATTATGAACGTCCATTGCCATAGTGTAAAGCTGCTTCAGACTACTCATTGTTTTCAGCAGAATTAAAATAATTCCTCCGCCTTCAACTGACTCAATCGTTCGACACAAGAGGTTGGGTGTCAGGGCTTCGAAGTCTTGAAGGATGCACATTCGGAAGGTGTTGCCCAGGACTTTATGCGAGTCTTTGTAGTAGCAGAAGCGGATTGATGTTGAAGAGATGAACAAGTCGAAAGGGTCGTCGACTTCACTGTCCCAGTTGCCTCGTTGTTGTAATTTTTTTATCTGCTTCATTCGCTTTTTCTTGTGGGAACTGAAACCAAGGTCTTCTTTGTAGCACCAGAGAATCGAGGACTTTGAACGCATGTCTAGCTTTGAAAGAAGCATGTAAAAATCTGCTACTCGGTCCTTGCCACGGTCACCTACTATGAAGAATAAACTGCGATGGTTAAGTTTGACAGAGTTTTCAACGAGAGTGGTGATACGGCTGTCTATCTTAATTTTCATCTTTATTGAATTGGAGTGAGTGGGAGATTTTTAGAGGAGATTTGAGGGTTTTGGGGTTTTTTTTTTGAGTTATTGGGTTTGAATTGAAATGATAGTATAAATAAATAGATATATATTTTAATCGGATTAATTTGAGATGTATTTTGAGGGTAGTGAGAGAGGACTTAACATGAGTGAGCTGGGTTAAAATAGGTTTGATCTTAAACCTCCCAAACCTAATCCTCCAAATACAATTAAAAAGCCAAATACTTAAACCCGAAATAAACTCTTAATTCAAGACCCTAATAATGCGAAGATCAAGCAGTGTATCTAAAGTAAACGATGAAGAAATCTCTAAACGTTACCCAAAAACCTTCCAGCCAGTCCTCGAAAAAAAGACAGGCCGTTTATACCGTCAACGTTCTTCATTCATCGGCAACAAATTTTTATTCCTTCCGTTAGTCGACAACCCAAAGCTTCTTCACGCGCACAAAGAAAAGAGTTTCGAAAACCAAAAGTCTTCCCCTTCATCCAGGTTAAGAATGATAAAAGAGTCATCAATTTTCAGTTCCCACAAAAAAAAGAACACAAGTCGACTTTTCCGGTCATCAACTGACAAAAGTCTTCACCGAAAAGAAAAAAGTACTGAAATTTTAACACATGCCTCTAAGATTGTGGTGACTGAGAAGGAAAATAATGAAGAAATCAAGAAAGTGATAAAAGATTTTCATAAAATTATTAGAGAACAACTGAAAGGTATCAATGAAAAATTGATTCATAATGGAATCCCTTCGATTCAGCTGACTAAGAAGATATTTGACAAGAGGAAGCGAACACAGAAGATTTTGATTAATAGAAACGTGTAAGCGAATTAATTAGCAAATCGTTTAATTTTACTGTTCAAGGACATCAACTTGGAGTAGTTCATCGAGAGTTCTAGCTCCAGTGCTTGTTTTCTTCTTTTATTCGTCATGCTTTTGCTGTTCTGAGGAATTATCCGGTACTCCCCTTCCATTCTTTCCTTCTCCCTAACCAAGGCTTCCTTCTGCTGAAGTAAATCATTTAAAACATTCTCAGGGTCGAGTCTGTCTAAAGCAATAGTCTCTTCCTTCACCCCTCTTTCAACTTCAGTTAAAGTTTCAGCATTTTGGACACTTTTCCTCAAAACAATCGGTTCCTTCCCTAAACAAATAACAAGTTCCTTCAATATCTCTCCACATTCCTTCAAATCCTGAAGTTTAAAGTTAACTTCTTTCATCTCCTGCTGAAAATTCCTTTTATTATCAGTATTATGATGCTTTAACAACGAGTAGTTACTTTCAAGTTTCGAGACCTTTTCAATCATTGTCGTGATTTTTTCATTATTTTTGCATTTCTGGTTATTTTCTTCAAGACTTTCAAGAGTGTCTAATTTGTTCATGATTGAAAGCATCGCGCTTTGCTCTTCGAAGTGAGCAGTGCTGAGTCTTGACATGTTTTCACTGATTTTTCCTAGTTTTGCTTGAAGAATTTCTTGATTTTTGCATAAAAAAGCGAGTTCATCTCGTGCTTGTTTCAAAAGTTCTGATTTTTTTGGAGACCTTTCTTCGTCAAAGTCGATTTTTTTCGTGATTCGCTGTAAAAAGTCACTTTTTAGTTTTGAGCCTCTTAAATAACTTAAGCTTCGCTTTGGCTCTGGTGTTCCTGTTCGGGAAATCGATGAAAAGAAAGCTTTTGACTCTTGATTTGAACGGATTGACAACTTTTGAGGTGAAAAGTTGGCTGATGTTGAAGTTGTTATTAGACCTGCATGGGGCTTTTTTAGTGGTGATGATGGCAGGAATGGAGAGAGAGGGGAACTTGAAAACTTCATACGGCTTGGAGATGCGCTTCGATCACGACGAAGGATGTGAAGGTTTTCTAGGGATTTCTGTAGGACTCCTAGGATTGAGGTTGGACTTACGTTTGATTTGAATAGCTCTTCGTCGTTATCCATTTAATTTATTTTTCAGAGTGTTTTTTTGAGGGATATAGGTGAATTTAAGAAGACTAAAAGAATTAGAATCATTAGGCTTGAATTAAACTGTTCAATAATTTATAAAATTGTGAAAATATTAGAAATTTCTCCGCACTTAATGACTTGAAATAAATTCAAAAATCTGTTAGCTTAACAACCTTAACATTATTTCAAGTAACTGACAGATAAATTAAACTTACTACCAAACCTAACTAACTTGAACCAAACTTAAAGATTTTTCCACTGTATTAATTCTAAAAACATTTTCTCCCTCCGTAATAAAATAAATAAACTTGTCTTTTCTAAACCCAGAGTAAACAAGCAAGGACTTGAAATTATAAAAAATATCTTGGCGCTTAATTAAAGTATCATTTTCATCAATTTCATAAAGACTATCAGATAAAGAAACAAGCCAATTCTCAAACAAGTATCGATGAGTTTCTTTATTGAAATAAATTTTGGAGAGGTATCGATTCTTATCGCTTTCATAAATATAAATTTTCTTTAATGAATATCCTGTCGCATAAATGTTTTTATTAAAAATTGATGCAGAGACCATTTCACACGCTAAAGGAAAATCTGTTAATCTACTACATTGATTACTCTCAAGATCAAATCTAAACGAATCCTGACTCCCTGTAAACAAATAAAGAGATTGATTGTAAAAAACCATTCCCCCACCGGGTACTTTATTAACTTTAAAGAGAATCTCTACTTTTGAACTTTCCAAGTTGATTTTTTGGATAGAAACTTGGGGAGTACTTGATGAAGATGGCTTATTGAACTGCTTTTCATTAGTCGAAGCAGTTAAAAACTCATTTTTTCCAATTAGAACTGCTGAGCCGATCATTCCAATATTATCCAATTTCAATAATTTAAAGTGAAATTTATGAGTTTCCATATCAAAAGTGAAGATTTTATCAAATTCTTTAAACCTTGAAAAAATAATCAAGTCATTTTGTCCCTTTTCACTAAAAATTTTCAATTTTTCATCTTCAATGAAATTTTCGATCATGTTTTTAATCAAATTTTCAAGATGAGAACTTTCGAAGTATTTTGAAAAATCGTTTTCAATATTAAGGTCTTTGATAAACTTCAAGTCTTCGATATTTATTGGAAGTGACTTAAAGATGCACATTTTGATTCGAGAAGATGTTGACTCTATTTTTTGAATTTCTTGAATTAAATGGTTTGTGCTTGATATGATTAAGTTTATTAGATTTTTAGAGAACTGAAGAGTTTTTTTGTAGAGAGATGAACAAAAATCAGGGATTTTTGAAGTCTTTTGTTTGAGAAGGATTTCATCGGGCTCTTCGAGAAGAATTAAGAGGGGGATTAGATTATGAGGCTTTTTTATCAGCATGTGGTCGCCCATGTGTTTCTTGCAGAAAGAGGTTGATGGAGTGCATTCACAAGAAAATGCTGGAGTCTTCAGACAACCTTTTTGGTAGCAAGATTTGCTCATATTTTTATTTCAGACACCAAATTGGCTTGTGTATAATGATAATTTGATTGTTTATTAGATTATGTACTTTTAATTTTAGAGTTTGAAGTTAAGAATCAGATTTTTGTTGAAAAGATAAATAATTATTGAAATGAAAGATTTATCAAGGATATAAATTTAACTAATGAATTCAATCATTAAATATTCTGTAAAATATTAAACCTGCTATTTAGGTGAATGTGAAATATTTTCTAAATCCTAATTGAAATTAATTAATCTAATTGATTTTTCGATGGTATCCAGTCTGTATAATCTATTTGCTTGAGTTATAAAAAATATAAAATTACCTCTTCTGAATCCTGAATAAATAGCCAATCCTTGACTAGAATCATTAAATATTCCATAATTTATCAAACTATCGTTTTTCAATTCATAAAAACTGTCGCCCATCGAAATAAGCCAATTTTCAAAAAGATATCTAAATGTTCCATTATCGAATAGAATGGCATCAGTGAATTGATTGGTTGAGTGATTGAATTTATAAATATATGATGAACAATATCCAGTTACATAAATATTGTCTCGAACGACAGATGCAGATGTATACGTGCAGTATTCTGGTAAACTTGTGAGTTCAGTTAGTATTTTCTTTGTTATATCGAATTTGAAAATGCTCTGATCACAAGAAAACATAAATATTGAACCATTATACAAAACGATTCCACCTCCTCCTGAAACAGGGATATTAGGTTTATAAATAGTTTTGATAGTATTTTTATCGAAATCGATATTTTGGAAGTATAAAGTATTATCTCTTAAGCTCATATTGTTTAGTTGGGTGTTGAATGAGTTGTTCAAGGTGGATACAGCGAAATAAATGTTTTTTTGTAGTTGAATAGCTGACCCAATCCAAAATTGACCGATGTCAGAATTAAATCTTTTTGTTTGACATTTAAAAGTTTTTGTATCGATGCAGGATAAAATAATATCACCATCAATTACAGCAACGGGCTGCAGCTTAGGAAATTGAATAAATGAAGGGTTACCATCATATAATCCAAAAGATGCACTGAAAATTTGTGAACCATCACGATTATTGTTTGAATAAAAAATATATTCATCAGATAATCTTTCAATCATCAATCCCCTTGATTGGCTTTCAAATTCTTGCTTAATCAAATTTTTCAAAGTCAAGCTATTAAATTGTACTGAAGAAATCTCATTGACTTCAATCTTCCCAAAAAAACTCAAATCTTCACTATCAATCGGAATATCTCTTATAATGCACCCAATTATCCTCTTGGCTGTCAAAGTTATCTGTTCAATCTCATGTTGGAACTTTTTAGAATTTTCTAGAACTGATTCAATTAA
>RSEH01000260.1:0-65489 GCA_006503475.1 Stentor roeselii
TTACGAATCATTATATTTATCAAAAGGGATTGGAATTATATATCAAACTCTGCATTAAATTGGATCATTCAATTTTTACTGGTGTCCTTCTAATCGGTTAAAACTATTATAATTACTTATTTTTAATGAAAACAATAGAATGATAAGATCCGATTGTGACGTACTCTGTTGAGTTTGTGGATTCAAGACAAGGCTTTGAGTTTATTTATCAGGGCTAACTATTGGTAGTAGCAACTGAAAAATGTAAAGATGAGAATACCAAAGATGTAAATAGGCATCAGTGATGGGAAAATGTCGATTGAAATCCCTGTATTCCTGATTATAAATATAGTTGAAATATAAAACACTTATGTTTCAGTAACGGATTTGAGAGTCAGCAAAAGAGTCGTAAGAATATTGTTTTCGAAGAATAACTTTATTAAACCTGTCTAAATGTCTTTGAGTGTATTTACCATCTTAATAAATTTTTCTCATAAAATAATATCTCCTTCTATAAAGTTAGGATCGGTATATTTCGTAGCTGATTCGACTGAAGATAGTTAGTCTAGTGATATCAATTCAGTTGATTTTTTGGACGGAATAAATTAAAATGCCCTAAACTATTAATCTTCTCTCTTGCCAAGTATTACTGAGGATCCCATTTTATCGGGTGATTGTCGTGATTTCTTAAATTTATTTTCTAGATAAGATTGGACTACTTTTTAAAATTTCTCTAAAAGCAGAATAGTAAATACTAGCGCAGATTGTTAATAAAATAAATTGAGATAGATTTGATTCAATAATGTTAATTAAAAAAATCAAGTATTATTCAATAATATAAAGTTTTGAATATAAATTAATATACCATGATATGCGAAATTACTTTTTGATGATTTACTAATTATATAAATTTCTTCAATTTGTTTTAGTTTGTTTGATATCTAATAAGATTACTTATTAAATTTATTGAATTTTTTTCAAGCATATCTTTTATTTTTCGTGTTCCAAACAGTTATAACCTTAGTTTCGTTTTATAAACTATCATTATTAAAAGATTAATCAATAGTAAACATCTAAATCATAAAAAATATCATAATATTTATAAATTGGTAAAGGTATTCTTCTTTTTTATCAATCTAATAAGTAAGAACATCAAATTTTTATAATAAATCATCAAAAATTATTTTACATCTTTAGAGCATGTAATCATGGCAAAAAATGATTATCTTCATCATCATTATCTTAATATCTAAAAATTATGTTCAAGTTTAAACTCTAACTCTTAATTTAGTGTTTAATATTAACTATTTATAATTAAAACAGATCTTTAAAACTCTATTGTGTTAATCTACATTTAGTTTGATGAATATGAAAAAGCTGTTCTTTTACAAAGCTCTGCTCACAATACACTTGACATGATTTCAATAAATTAAAAATTATCCTCTGCATACTGATAAATTTTTCAAAGAAATTCTTCTTTGATTTCAATTTTGGATAAAATAGTATTATGTGAATAATCTCTTAGTACAATTCAAATTATCAGAAATCTTACTAAGAGATTACCCTTAACTCTTTCTAATAAAATATTTTAATCAAAAAGGACTATCTATCAAGAAACGATATTAATATCATAATTAATGAATGCATGCTAGTGAATAATTAAGATGAGTGAAAAATAAACATTTTGTTAAGCAAATACTTAATTAATAATTTACAAAATTCTAAAACCTATTAAAGTTGGATTCATATAATAAAAACTCTAATATAGTATGAAGTTATTGTAATGATTGATAATTAATACTAATTAACTGATTTAAAAGTCATCCTTTTTTCGTCTAACTATTGGTTTTTTAGGTCCTTTCGAGTTAATATCGCTTCGAATGTTTCTGATAGCTATTCTTTCGTAAAATGCAGGTGCCAAGCTTAAATTAATTGAAGGTGGAACAAGCTCAACAAACTTTTTAGTCTTGATCGGTTCGACAAAAGAGCTCCAAAGTGACCCATCAGAAATGATTTCTTTAATTTTTAGTTCTTCCTGGTTATTCAAGTCAAAATTCCTGAAAATCATCCTCATCCAGGCGAGTTGAATCTCAGCTTTTTCAGGTAAGAATTTTTCGTTTGAATCTATATCTTTTTGTAATTGATTCATATCTCTTCTTTGCTCATTGTTTCCTTCAACTTTTTCAAAAGCTTTCTGTTCAAAGTATTTATCTTCAAATTCAACTTCTTCAGCGATTTCATAAATTTCAACAATATTTTCAATGTTTTTTTGGGTGATGAATGTTTCGATTGTTAAAGTGTATAAGGAATGATGATTCAATTTTTGTGCACACTTGATTATTGACCCATGAGGCGTTCTTTTATTTTCAAGAATTTCAACCATGAGATATAAAAATGCTTTTAATAATTCACCATCTTTGTAGTTATTTTTTATAAATTCTTTGATTTTTGGCTTTTCTTCAGGTGTCAGCCTAACTTTATCTTCGAAAAGTTTCCTTGTTGATTGAATAATACCTCCATTTTTGTTCTGTATTTTAAGATACTCGTCACTGAATTTAAAGTGCATGAGACTTCTAATATCCAAAGACTTATCAAAATTTAAAAATTTACTCAAATTTAGTTCAAATCTTTCTAAGTCAAATAAAATCTGGGTCCCCATTCCGTATTCTGGATCGACCAATGAATAATTTTCGATCTTAGAATATAAAAATTCATCAGACTTTTTGTTTGGAATGATTTTTAATTGAATCTTATAGTTCTGATCAGTAAAAGTCCATGAACTCATTCTTGATTCATCTAAATTTGAAGTATTAATAATCGACTTTCTCAAATCAGTAGTATATTTTGTGAATTCATTAAACTCATTTATAATATATTTAAGAGTATCTGTGATGAATCTTCCATTGCTAGTTAAGTTTTCATCAATTAAAAAATAGTCTAATGTTGAATTCTTAGATAAATCTGGAATTTTTTCTTTATTATCAGGCTTGCTCATGTTAAAACTTTTGCATGCATCAATGAACTCATTTAGTTCGTGATCAGTAATTTCTTCACAATCTTTAATTTTTTTTTCCTCAGATTCTCTTCTTGATAACTTTGGTGAATATATGTCAATTAGTTTATAAGTTAAAGAAAGCATCGGGTAAAGCAGCTGAATTAGTTTAAGTCTTGTTTCATTATCAAAAAATGCTCTAATACAAAAGAAGTTCGAATTTTCACTAATGAATCTTTTTGATTCTTTCAAATGCTTTACTTCAGGCTTTAAGGTGTATCGAAATAGTTTGAATTCAGCACTAGGGTCATCTAGTTCTTCAACTATTGAAGTGAATGAATCTTGCTCATATTGAAGCTCTTTTAATAATAATGCTTTTAGTTCTCTTAAAGAAACGTTTGGACATTCTTTTTGCTTTTTTTCAAGTAGTTCTTTAAAGATCAGATAATCTCTCTCATAGTCTGAAGGGTTTCTTTCTAGCTTATATTCTATAAAATTGGGCAAATATTATCTGTTTTTATCGATGTTTAAATGTTTTAATAAGAACCTTTTGGCTATTTCACCATAATTTTTCAGATTAAGCACATATTGAATGAATCGATTAAATGTTTGTTCATGCCCATTAGTAACTGTTCCGATATCATTGCAATGGTAGTGCAAAAAGATTAACAAAAATTCTTTCAATTTAGCCAGAGAAACAAGTTTATTCAACTTAGGAAAGATTTTCACTCTTGGGTTCATAAGTATGCCAATATAGAATTTGTACATCTTGGTAAAGTTATCTGGATTAAAATCTGATTTTTCGTTAAAGTAAAAATTAAGAGAATCTTCAAAGCAACCTGGATTTTGATTGTATTCAATTAAAATTTTATCAAATATTAAAGTTGTGAATCTTGAAGAAAAATCTATGCAGTTCTCAAATAATTGCAAGTTTTCATTTTTATCATAAGAATTATCAAAAATAAAATCAGGATCAGAATCAAAGTCAATATCAATCATTATATCATTAATTCCAGATAATTCAATTATTTTTTCTATAAGTAATGAGCAATTTTCTAAGATGAATGATGATCTATCACCGTTTAAAATATTGGCTATAATTTGAATATCATTGTAATTTTTATCGATATTATTTTCATAATTGAATAATCTGAGCTGATTTTTTATTGATTCAGAACTGATTGAAGTTAAACACTCATTTAGATTTTGTTTGAAGTGTTCTAAAGTAAAAAAATCAAGCTGATTTTGTTTGTTGCACATCACTTTTAATATATTTTTTTTAAAATTATCCTGAGTTTCATCCGATTTTATTTGGATATCTTCAGAAGTAATAATTCCACAGACATTTTTCCAGTAATAAACACATAAAATAGATGCTTTATCTAACTTTTCTTCATTCTTAATATTCATGGAAATGTCAAAAATATTTTGTAGCAATTTTTTGTAATTTATTAAGGTTATTGCTGGATCATGGGATAATATTTGATCAGGAAAAACATTTAAAGACAGTTTTTCAAGAATAAGATTCACTCTTAATTTCCAATTTCTATCAATATCATTTTTTTCATAATGTTGGTTTTCAGAAATTTCTTGAAATACATTATTTATTATTTTATCAAATTTATATTTTTTCAGTTTTGCACAAAGAGAATAAAGGCAGATAATAGTGTTTCTTTTTTTATTAAGATTCAAAAAATTCTGGTAAAGACTTTCAGTACATAAAAGTGATAAAAGTGAGTCTAATTCTTTGGATTCTATTAGATATAAAGAATTTTCATCTAATATTATTTTCAATAAATCTTTGAATAATATTTGGACTATTTTTGTACTGTTTATTTGCTCTAATATTGGTTCATAAAATAATTTGAGAGATTCTTCAATTAAATATGTTAAATTTTGATCATTAATGTTAGATTCATTAAAAACTCTTATACAAATACTATAAATTTCTTTTGATATTGGAAAATCTAGATCATTAACAATCTCTATGGTATTACTAAAATTTTCATCTCTAAATTTTGTCTCCTCTGTTATTATTTTACTAAATAGAAAATTGAATACTGCTCTAAATATATCATCCTCTCTAGATTGAGGCTTTATGTAAGAGTTCATTGAATTTTTTCTTTCTAAGTATATAACACAGAGCTTTATGATATATAATATTTCATTTTTTGCAAGAATTTTTAATGAATTTTCAAAATTAACTCCATAATTCTTTACATCTATATCACGAAAAAGCAGATTTTTTATTAAAAAACTAGGATTCTGGGAATTTTTTCTATGCTCCAATAAAAAATTAACAGTTTGAGCAAACTCTTGATTAAGGTTCTTGTTATTTCTGAAAGATTTAATAATATTTTCTTTATATGACGAAGCATAAAATTGATCGCTGCCACAGTTATAATTAATAAGCATCAAAGCATCTTCAATAAAATCTCCGATTGCACTATTTAGATCAAACATATTTTTATCAATTAGAGATTGAACAGTATAATTTCTATACTCAAGCAGATAAACAGGAGATTTTTCAAGGTTTTCGTACATTTTAATCTTCCAGGATTCTTCAATCATAATAAACTCTCTATCTTTATCATTTCTTTGCATTCTTATTAATATTATATATTTTTTCTTAATATCTCTTTTTATTTCTGAGTCAATAAATGAAATAATTTGATACAAATGCTGCTTTTCATAGCGATAATTTAATTCTATAATTAAAACAAGGTTTTCAGAGTTTCTAAAGTTTTCAATAGAAAATCTTAACTGCTTTTCTGTTCTGACATCACTTATTCGAAAGCACTCAGTACTTTCTATCAATGGAAGATTTGCAGTATCATAAGTTAGAGCAAATAACTTATTTTCAGTCGAACTTTCCATCTTTTGAATATCCTCTTTAAATGATTCACTATGGTACTTTATCCATTGAGATAAAATGTACTCTTTTTCAGCATAGTCAATTTTAGAATTTTCCAGCAAAAATGGCAAGTCATTAGAAGCAGACTTAATGAAAAGCATTTTAAAATAATCTAGTAAGTCTTCCCCAGATTTCATCAAAACAAGAAGCTCAAAAAAAGACTCAGAAAATAAAGGAAAAACCGTGTGCGGATCTATTCGAAGATTTCCTTGTGTAGGAGTTAATAATGAATCAATCCAATATTTCAGTGATTCGATTTGACTTTCGTGTTCATCTTTGAAAAGACATTTAACTGAAATATACTGTTTTTCGAATCTATTGTAAAAAGGAGCTTGAATCCTTTCTAGATTATCGTTAGTGTCTTCAACCACAACAATGCATCGAAGTTTCTGATGAACTTCGCAATTTGAGTTACAGTCTGATCCAACAGTAATTTTGCATCTTTTAATTTTGTCTTTCACCGTGAAATTTTGATTAAATAGATCATAGAGTGCAGGGTAAATTGTTTCATGGTCAATAAAAATTAAAGTGACATCCATACTAATATATCTGACTATATCTGAAATAGAGTCGATCACAGCGTCTTGTGAATCCTGGTCCATTTTGAAACTACTTCCGAATCTTTTCACATTATGATTCTTTGTTAGGATATAATTGTTGTTGATAAGATAAAAGATTTCTTCTTTTTTTCCAATAATCATCAAATATCGAGGCTCATATTGTGGGCTAATATCAAAAGTAGTTAAGTTATCGTTGATTAACTTTATAGGATTTAAAACTATATTCAAAATTGACTTATCAAGTAAAACTTCTGATAGTTCTCTTTTAATTGTTTGTAGTGATCCACTAAAACCAGCAAAATTTCTAGCAAAAGCTTCTACAATAATAACGTTTACATTATCTTTGTGAGTAGTTAATTCATCACAGATTTTCCCAATAATATGGAAAAAGTCTCGATGGCCATAAAAGTCAGGTAGATTTGAATGGTCTGTTTTATATACATCAGAAATTATTATATAAGCTTCAACAGCCCTTTCAATCAATTTCTTATGATCTTCAGAGAGACCATAGTTCGATGCAATAGATAATGCACACTTTTTTTTTTCATCATTAATAGGTTCCAGTCTTCCTAACATCAAAGTGCGATTTAACTTTGAAGCATCGAACTCCCAGTTGGACAGGCCAATGAATCCGATGGTTTTTTGCTCATGCTCCAGGTATTTGTGTAATACTTTTAATGGATTGCTAGGAGAAAATTCAGCCAGACCTATCTCATCAAAGACAATCACAGGTAAAATATTCACATTATCAAGTTTATTCTGCATAGCTTGATCGATCGCTTTTACAAAAATATTGGTTATTCCTTCTGACGTGCATGACATACTTCCTTGAAAAGCATATTCTTTGACTTCAGGCATAGTTTTGAAAAAATTGGATTCTGATTTAGCTCCTTTCATTCTTTGAAGTAAAAACTGAGTTGCCAGAGTTTTGCTTGAACCAGGTTTTCCACAAATAAAGATGGGAATGTGGTTGCAGATGCAAGGAATCAATGCGTAAATATTTTCTGTAAATGCCTCATTTTTGGCTATTTTTTTCCCGACATCTAAGTTTTTAAAGAAGTAGCTTTGCATTTTTTTCAAAACCTTTAGAATTGTTTTACGAGGTGCTTCAAAGTTCGATGAAATTATTTCCAAATATGTGTTTCTATCTTTATGACTGAATATTCTCAAGTAGTAGCAGTGAATTAAGGAAAGCCATATGCATTCTATGATATTTTCCTTTTTTTTAAAAACTTCTTGAGCAGGGTACTTATAAAACCAGATTGTTAAATCCACAAATCTTGAAACATCTCTTAAACTCACACTATGATGCCCGATCAGATCATGGAAGAACTCGTGAGATTCTTGAATCGCATTAATTGTCTTATTCTTAACTTTTTCATCTTTTTCATTTAGATCTTCAAAAATTCTATCAAGCATTTTATCCAAATAATCTTTTAAAGTGAACAGTGTGATATTTCCGAAGTCCCAGATGTATTCAATGACTTTCTGAGGAATTTTTTGAACTAAATGCAACAGTTTTGTATCTTTGCCTATCTTCTTAAGACCTGGACTATACTCGCTAACTTTAACTCGTTTATAAGGGTTGCAAGCTCCAACCCAAACTATATTACTTTCTAATTCCTCGTTCAAAAATTTGTTTTCACAGAGAAGTTGAGATATATAATGAATGCATTCGCTTGTGTTGAACTCATCAAAGAATACCCAAAGTTTTTTTGCATTATCTGCCTGAAGTATCCGGGCTTTTGAACGGATTTTCTCAACAATTTTTCGCAGCGTTTCAAAGTCTACCCCAGCATTGATCGTATATATTTTGAGTTGATGATTCATTACAACTTTGACAAAGTATTTAATCAGAGCCGTCTTCCCACATCCAGTCTCCCCCATGATAATTATAGGGATATTTGCTTTGAATTTTAAGAAAATTACTATCATTTTCATGAAATTTTCAAGTGTCAAGATGTAGTACTTCAAACTCTCTGGAATATTTACAGTTTGAGGTTTCACTGAATAAACCATTGCTAAAAGGTAGTCAAGGTAGTTGGTGTTTGGTTCCGAAAAGTCTTTGAAGATATATTCTTTGAATTCGAATGATGTATCAAGACCCTCAAGTTTTGAACTTGACGAAAATAGATTTGAGAACCATCCTGAAGATTCTCCTTGTCTATTTCTTTCAAAAACTTCGAACTTGGCCAAGCAGGTTGAAAGTTTTTTGAGAATTTCAGGACATTTTTCCATGTTGTTGCAAACAATATTCATTTTTTTATGACTGTCAAAATAGATTAATATTCGTTGCTCACTTATCCATGACCTTCCTGATTCAAGGTAAGAGACTTGCTCTGATTCCTGGTCTTTTAATATTTTCTGATTATTTGAGTAAAGATTTAACACAAAATCTATAATTGCCCTCATGATGATATCTTTGCTTCTCTTGAAAATTCCAGAAATCTCAAGACATATTGATGAATTTTCATTATCAAGAATTTCAGTTATTTGTTTGTAATCCTGATTGAAATAATCAGTCTCTTTGAAAGCAAGCCCTGTGGAATAAATCATTTTAAAAAACTTATAAACTTGATGATAATTCTTAAATTCCTTATCTCCAATAAACCATTTGACATAGTCACTAATTTGAAGATTAACTTTTTCTAGATTTGAAGACTTCATAATCGACCCAATTACTTTAATTTCGTCATTAACGATTAAATGCTCAGGCTTAAAGATATATCGTTGCACATTCAAATAACTCAAAATCTTCAAACTTTCTTCAAATCTCTTCTGATAAGTACTCTCAACTTCAACACTTACGACTGATCCTTTGTGCAGGAAGCAATTTTCTTCTTCAAAATATCCGAAAATAAGAAAGTAAAATAAAAACTGTTTCAAGTATTCTAGACTTTTGACTGTGAAAATATTCAGATGAAAATGAATTGGAGAATCAAAAAGTTCATCTTTTATCATTGATTTCACATTGATAGTGGAAAAATCATCAGCTACCAATAATTCCTTTCTCTGCATTTTCTGGGTTTGTCTCTCAGTGATCGCTTTAGTCTTGCCCATTCCTGCATTATCAGAAAAGTAAACACAAACTCGTTTAATTTTCGAAAGTTTGATTTTTAGTTCATCTGACGAAAGGAGATCAGTATCTTTTAAATATTTAAATTTAACCCCAAGAGTTTTTTTCAAAATCTTAATAGCGTATGACTCTTTATAGGACGATAAAAAGTAAACTTTCAAATTTTTAGCCTCTCTAGAAAAAAGTCTTGTAAACAATTCGATGAAATTTTGTTGTATCGATAAAATCAGATTGTTGGTGTTTACCAGACTGTATATTTCATGTGACTTAGAAGTGAATATTCTGTAAAGGAATAACTCAAGCTCATGCCAAGTAGTATCTTCCCTGCAAACAAAGACTTGATATGGCTCAGGGAGTTCACAATTGCTATAATTATGATAAAAAGAAATCAATGCTTCAAAAATACTTTTAGTTCTTAGAGCGTAGATGCTATGATTGTCTTCATTCGTAAACTCGCTAAGTTCTCTTTCTCTCTTTAAAATTTTAAAGAATTCAGCGTAAATTAATAGTTTTTTTCTATATTTATCAGAGTATTTGTGTTGAGACTCACAAATATTTTCCAGTTTCTTCCGCATTTCTGAAAACTGATCATTTGAAAATTTCATCTTTTCCATTTCATCTTTAATGCAACCCAAGTTATCTTGATGCTTTGTCATGAACTTTAATAAATGAATAATTCTGGTTTCTGATTTATTAAACTTAATAAAGTCATCAATATATTTATAATATCTTCCGTTGATGTAAGTCATCTCATGATTTTTTACAAGAATTTCAACCAGAGATTTTTTACAGTCATTAAAAGTCTCATTGACTTCATTTGCGAAGAGAGAAAGTCCAGAAAAATCGCATGATTCAAAATTAAACTCTTTTTCTTTACCCTCCAAATACTCCACTCCAATTATCAATAATGAATTCAAATCTTCATAAATTTTTATAATGTTTTCAACTGCAAGGATAAAACTATTGTATTTATTCTCAGTCGTTTTTTCGATATCAGAGAATTGTAGATTAGAGGAATCGAAGATTGCTTTATTTTTCAAATCTTTTAATGATTTCAAATCCAGTTCTTTATTACTAGCAGAATTCATTTTTATTTCATAAATGCCATTAACATATTTAATAATTAGCGTTGACTTGGTAGCCATGTTGATGATTTGAATAGATTTGTAGAGTTCTTTTTCTTGAATCTGCATCAAAAGTTTCTGAAATTCAGGTAAAATTTTTTCAGATCTTTTCAAATAGAAAATTATTCTTTCGCATTCATGAAAGTTTGCAAGAAATTCTTGATATATTGTCTCGAAGAAATTTTTTGAATTTTCTGATTTTTTCAATATTTTATTAACTAAATTGGAAAGGATGAATTGGATGCAATAAACATCGAAAAGTTGAATTTTGAGAGAAAAATCTGATTTAAGATGCATTTTCATTTCATCAAAAATTTCAGTGTTGTTTTCAAAAGTATCTCTTTGTAAATATTTAATTAATTGAGATGAATTCGACATCACTTCTAAAAACTCGAAGAAAATGAAGTTTTCTTTTTGTTTCAATAAAGAAAACGGGAAATTATCATCAAAGTCTTTGTTAAAATCGAAAACAGTGATTGTGTTGAGACTCTCTTTTAAGTTCAAAAAATTAGTAAATTTGATTGGAATTAAACTTTTTTCAGTGATCATATTCAAATGTGTTTGAATTTTTAAGCATTTGGTATAATATTCTTCAAAGTATTTATAGTTTTTAATAAAGGTCTTTATTTCAATCGAAATTCTTACTGAAAAAATATCTTCGATGGAAGCTGTGACATCAATATTCAAACTTTTTAAGAGACTTAGTGTATTGTAAGCTATTGAATTATGATTATATATTGATAGAGAAGCAGCAATTTTATGCATCTTTTCATAGTGTAAACTAGCATTTTTTAGTAAAGTATCGAAGTCATTTTCTTTTTTTATTATTGAGTCTTTTAATAAGTCTTCTCTGAAAGGAGGCCATTTTAATATACTTTTAGTATTGTTCATCAAATTATATGTCACTTTGTATTCCTGTTTGAAAAAATCACCAGTAGTTTTAATCATCAAATTGTTATATTGAATTCTAAATTTGTTGATAGAACTATCGAATCCAGTAATAGAGCTGATCTTATCATCTTTCTGGAATTCATCAAACAATAGTTTTGTTTTTGTAATGCACTCTAAATTTTCATTAAAACTTACCACATTTTTCATTATAATTTGATAGTCTAATTTAATGGTTTCTTTATTTGAGTTATATACTTGTATATACAATTTAAATGTATCACAAAGATTTTTTGAGATAATTTTACTTAAAAACTCCACTTTAATTGATTCATTCTGAATATATTTATATATACTTTCCACAACTGCTAATATTTTTGATAAAGTATTAGTTTTTTGAAAATTTGGATGATTTAGTAAAACTGTTTGATAAAATTCATTAAACTCTCCATTTAAATAAGTTTCTCTTAAGAGAGCTTCGAATGATTTGTTATCTCCTCTACTTAGCAACTCTCTGGATACAAAAAGGCTTAATTCATCACGATTCTTTGCAAGATTCTTGAATAATTCTCTTAATTCATTTTGTGGAATTTCATAATTTATATATTTCTTTATAAATTTCATATAAACCTCCTTTAAAGTCTTGCAATTAGATTTCTCTTGAACAAATATAAATAAATTCATGAAACCTATATGCGGTAATAATAAATTGCAAGCTATTAAGCTTACTTCATCGAAATATGCTTCACTTTTTAACACATTTATTAATATTTCAGTATTTCGCTTGATTGAAATTGCACATTTGTTTTGTTGTTTTATATTAATTAATATTCTTTTAAAAAGCTTTAAAAATATCTTTTTCTGGGGCTGATTAAATTCAAAAGACAAGCAAATATTAATGAAATCAAAATACGAAAATTTGCTATTTTTAAGAAGGATTTTGAATAAGCGTATCTTGACATCTAAATTAATAATATTCTGAGTATTTGTACTAAAAAGCAATGAATATATGTTGTCTCTGCTTAGGTTTTCATTAAAAGGATCATTTTCGAATACAAAAATTATTTTTTCTTCGATTATTTTTGAAAGTCTTTGCAAATCAATATACAAAAGGGCTGAGTCATTCTTGTGAACTTGGTTTATGAAATTTAGAAAATTTTCCTTATTAAAATCTGTAATAATCATCAAGAAATGATCGGTCAAAATATGTGAAATACTTGATCTTGAGATTTCGGTGAACTTAGCAGTGTACTCAATAATAACTTGAATATCGAGACATAATGTTAAAATTTTATCAATATTTTCTAAACTTTTAAGATTATTTTCTAGATTGTATGAGCCAATTAATACTTTTGAATATTTACTATGCTTTTTCTGCTGAGGAATTATTAATTGTGATATGATATTAAAGTACTCCTCTTTTGATATTGGATCTAAAAGTTCTAAATATTTATTAATCAATAAATCACAATTTTCTATTTCTTTAATAACTGCACAGAATGATAATTTTGCAAAACCTTTAACAAGTTTCGCCAATGAATTTGATGTTGGTTGTAACAAAATATCTGGATATATCATTATTTTGTCCATAATCAATTTCAACTCATGAAAATTTGAAAGTTTGTAAAAATCTATATATTTGAGTATCTCTAAAATCTTTCCTGATACTTCCAAAGATATGTTCTTAAGATTTATTTCTTTCTGGATTGCCTGGAGTAAATTATCTGAATTAACTGAAATTTTATTTTCAAAAGCAATAAAAAATAGGTCGAAGTATTTTCTATTCTTTTTTTTAAGACAATAAACCATAAAATCCTCGATGTAATTGTTATTTTTATCAATAGAAACAATTATCAATCCTGGGACTTCAAATTTTTCAAAAAAATTATATTTTCTATTATTATAATAAGCTTCTTTGATCCCAAAGCTAGGGACTATATAACCTTTATATATATTATTTGTAAATTGAGGATAGTTAGCCTCTTTAATATTCAAATAAGTATCAGCTGCTCTTTCATATTTTATTGAAATTTTAGTTAATTTTTGGATTTTGCTTTGAAAACAAATAATTTTTGATACAGATTCTTTCGAATTCAGTATTGAGATATCATTATAAAAGATGAGGCCTGCTTGAATGACCAGAGTATCAATCGTTAATGGATCTGGAAAATTATAAACCTTCTTTAATCTTTCTAATTCTTCGATGTAAGTTTTATCAACTGTAACCACTAGATAATAATTATAATCTAAGTACAAATTTGGATATGAATAACTCAACCTTGAATTCAAGGCTATGGCAGTAAAGACAGGTGTTTCATCAAAGTATTTAGTAAATATAATAATATCTCGCTTAACTTCGATATCTGGTGAATCAATTGAGTAGCCTCCTGAGTAAATATGAAAAATCCAATTAAAGATTGCCCAGACCAAATTTTTATGAGTTTGGATAAATTTGTAAAAAGATTTGTGAAAATCTAATTCTCTTTCATTTCTAAACTCAAAGGATTTAAAAGGGTTGAGTTTTTCAGAAAGCAGTAGATTCTTTTGTTTTTCTGATTTTTCAAAATTTTGAATATATTTTATTATAAAGTCTTTAGGTCTGCTTAGATTTGTAAGATCTTTTCTAAGAAACTCATGAATTTCACTATAATTATCCTTAATAATATTGAAGATCTTTAGTTCAAATACGTCTTTGGTTCTAATTTTAAATTTTTCTCGTTGATTTCTTAATTTATTGTTTTCAATAGAAGGAAATATCCTACCTTCTTTAATTATAAACTGGTATCCACTTGACTTCCTTACTTTTAAGAGCTTAGTTCCTTCAACTGATAGCTTATAATTCTTTCTTTCGTTATCTTTGAAAATCCCACAAATAATTATTTTTGGGCTAACTATTTCTCTTTGCTCATCTATGAAGAATCCAGCGAGTGCGATTATCGTATTTGGCTCTTTTCCTTCTAATTTCTTCTTTATTTTTATATAGAGTTTGTTTTTAAGATTTTTTTCAAATTTTCCCATACTTAAGTCATTGGTAAATTCAATTAGCTGCTTTTCTATGGATTCATATGTTGATTTTTTTTCAAAGTAGCTGGAATTTTGAATTACCCATGCGTTTAGATTTGGATTGCCCGTTGCCTGCATTAAGCCTAATTTAATATCCTCCATTTATATATTGCATCTATGTTTTAAATATAAAAAGATAGACAAGATGGCTTAAGACTTTATAGGATCTATACTTAAATAAGCTAAACTGAAAAGTTTGAAGGTAATTTAGATATTTTTGTTAGTTTAAACCTTTGTAAATTTTTCTTCAAGATTTTCAAACACTTATTGAAAATTTTTAACGAGAAGAATTATTTACTACTGTATAATATATTAAAATCCTTATTTAATATACCTATAATCAAATAAACAATCAAGATACTTTGAAAAGCCTATGGATTTATTTTTTACTTAAGAGAATAAAGAAAACTTCAACAACCTTAGATATATCTTTGCAACACCTTCTGAGTACTTCGAAGCAGTTTACAGGAAAAATAAAAGGTTTTCATTTTACAAGAGTGACTTCCTTTTACATTTCTTGGACTGAATCTTTCTACAGGTCCTGGACCGGTTCTTAAGAACCGAACCTTTACTAAAAAAGAATTCTGGAAATTGAGAGATATGTCAGAGCAGCTTGGTTACTTAGTTCTTTAGTTTTAAATCAAACTTCATTATATTTCAATTAGCAGTTAAAACTCATCATGATGCTATCACTGGAACTTGCAGGTCACATGTTTAAAGACTACCTGGAATGCTGTCTAAAGAAACGGAATCAGTGGTCAACACATTTGACAAAAGCATTAAAACCCATACAGAATATGATCCAGAGAAGTATGAACTCGAAATACTTGTATAGGTCATGTTTTTTCTAATCCGTTGGATGGGAAACTGAAAAGTTGATGTTTTTCTCAAGTAATGCAGAGTAGGTCAAAGTCTTATCCTCTAACGAAAAATTGATCTGGAGTCAAAAAGTTCGTGGGAGGAAAAAGATCGTTATTATTTTCTTTGAAACTCCTTCCTTACACTATGATTACTTTTTTCATCAGAGAAACGAACTCGCAAGAAGAGGGGGCTAGTGAAATGTCTGAAATTGAAGAAAATGATATGATAAAAAAATATCATTGGCAGATTCATTTCAAAGAAGGACTAATTTAATCAATCTTAAAAGAAAACTTTTATTTGAAGCCAAGTAGGTCGATTAATTACAATACTAAATACAGTGGAGCTTATCTTTTCACAGTAATAGTATTTGATATATTAGCTTGAAATATACATAATGAGTCTCATAGGTAAAGTGAAAACTTGCAAGGAAAAAGTAAAAGAAATTGCAAGGTCCGGGTTTTTAAATAATGGCTTATAATTCAACCAAATTATTCCACTCCTGAAACATTCCCCAAACTTTATTTTGAAATCAAGATAAAACCATTCAGAAATTCTGACATCTTTCTCCGATTCCAAAAACCCTTCTCATTAGAGTCATTTTTCGTCTTCTTTAACCCCCTTACATGATGCAAAAGGTTTCAAGCCTCCAAACAAATAAGAATCGCCGACAACTGCTACCCAGCTTCAGTTAGTCTTTTAATTAATCTTGTTCATAGTCACTTCTTCATTGTTCCTAGTTTTCCTCTGGGTGGTGGTCTTGTGAATGAGACCAGCTTTCAAATCAATCTTCATCGAAGCCTCATTCGCGATGATGAACTTGGCCTGAAGCAAGTTGCTGAAGATTTTACTGAAGTTGAACATGAACTGCTTTCTGGATTTGGAAGCCGAAACTGCCAAAGGTTTGGAAAGGCTACCTCGATAAAGAAACCGGAAAATAGTCCTGTTTGAAGGAAAGCTTGGAATAAACTTGTGGAAAAAGAAGCTGAAAAGCTGCAGAGTTTATTTTATGCTTAACTCAGACAGATTCTCAAAGAAAATCAATGTGCTCATATTGCTGGATATACTGGAAGAGAATTAACTTTCTTTGGTAATGCTTTAAAATTTGTCCTAATTGAATTGAATTCTCTTTTAAAAACTCAAAAATGATTCAGCCTGCTTGGCTTGAAGCTGATGAAAAAAAAAGAGGAGTTGGAATATTGGATTAGAATTAGAACTGAGGTTGCATCATAATTGTGGGCATTTATTCTACTAAAGTTGGTGATGGGTTTAAGCTTTTGATTTAGTTGGCTTTGAAAATGAGCCTGGGAAGAGCCTACAGGAAATCAGGAAAAGTATTTTGTGTTTGATGACTCGAAAATTATGATTTAATCACTTTATTCATATGAGTCAATGTTATTGTTGGTCCGATTAAATAGATTTTTTACTTTTTGAGGTTTAAGAAAGAAAGAAAAGTAGGATAGATAATTATAGATTAAGATCTTCGAGTTACATATCGATTTAAAGAAAATTAAATTACTTACACTTACAATATGGAAAGTTTTGCATTTTAATAATTTTATTAATATGATCTCTTATCACTCAATTTACCTTTATTCTTAAAGGCATCGATTTCCTCGAGAAATCTTAATAAAGAAAAAACTACTTCCTCGAGAAATCTTAATAAAGAAAAAACTACTAATTGTTCTCCTTTAAATAAAGTAAGACCATTAATAAATATAAGAAATGATTCTCCTCATTCTTATTCTTGCTAATTCAGATGCTTTTCTCTCTTGTGAGCAGGAGTTAAAGCATCTAATTGAAGAAAATGTATTAAAGAGAGTAAATTCTTGTGTTTCAGATGGTTCTGGGCTTGACTGGTTTGATTCCTTTGAGATATGCAAAGAGAGACAAGGGTCTACGTATTCAACAATCTTATGGAAATTAAACTCAGAGACTAAGATGACTTATGGTTTTTGCATCCCAACCTTATGCAATCAAACAACAGCAGAACAAGTTCTACCAAAAATTTTACAAGATGATCGACTAAAAAAAATTCCATCAGATGAGGTGGCATTCGTTCTTTTCAACTTCACAAGCGCCAGCGAAATGCATCCTGTGGGTAAGCTTTTTACGAACTTGTTCTATTCGCTACTGCTTTTAACCTGCCTATTCTCGATTCTGGGTTTATTTTGCAAAAAGGAAAATTTAGTGAACCATTTTTCGATTTTTTTTAATTTGCGAAAATTCTTCACAATTCCAAACAATTTCGGAAATTTGCAGTTTTTTGATGGAATTCGTTCAATTTCTTCTATTTCTTTGCTGTTTCTTCATGGTATTTTCATGATAATTGACATACCGATGAGGAATCGTTTAGAATTCAACTCGCTTTTCAGCACTTTTCCTTTCACCTTAATTGTTTCAATATCAATGGTAGTCGATATTTTCTTTTTGATGTCCGGCTTTTTGATGAGTTATTTGACTATCCCAGAAATAAGAAAGAAAAAAAACGATTTTAAATGGTTCGGCTTTTTGCTTAAAAGACTTATCAGATACCTTCCTACTTATTTTTTAGTTATAGGATTAGAAAGGTCTTCAGCAGGTCGAAAACCTGCGACGATAGGGTCAGTCATCCCTTATGTCACGACTTTAGATGTGAGAAATGATTGGTGGGGGAGTTTCTTCTTTATTCATCATCTACTTTCTGTGAAAGAGGTGCCTTATTTGTCTTGGACCTGGTCAGTTGCTAGCGATTTCCAGTTCTACGTGATCTCCAGTTTTATTTTATATCTCTACAGCAGGAGAAAAACAAGTGGCTACATAGCCATCTTTACTTTGCTCTTCGCAAGCATGACTTACACCGGCTTCGCTTCTTATTACTACTGCCTCAGTCCTTCTTCACTCAAAACTATTCTTGACCTACCTCAAATGAATATCATCTATTATAGGCCTTTTCCTCGACTAGGAGCTTTTCTCATCGGACTGGTCTTTGGTTTGCTCTACCTCGAAGTGAGTCGAAAGCAGCAAGTAAAGGAAAGCCTAGCATATGAATTTGAAAATGGATTCGGAGACAAATTTGAAGCGAAATTCAAAAGAATCGTTAATGATGGAGTTTTTATTCATTTATTTTACCCTGTAGCTGCAATAATCCTTACCTGGATCATTGTTGGACCATTCTATTTAGACTACTATGGAGAAAACTCTTTGGATCCTGGGATTAAAGCAATATGGCTTGCCTTTCAAAGACCCGCTTTTGCAACAGTAGTTGGATTGTTAATGTTTCTGATGGCTCTTGGCCATCTGCCTATTTTCAGTTGGTTTTTGTCAATGAGGATATTTCAGTACTTTTCAAAAATGTCTTATTGCTTTTATTTGATTCACTGAATGGTATTTAGAGAACTTTTCGGGAATAGAACTGAGTTAATTGATGGAAACTTTGAAACTTGGTTTGGCTTGTCTTTGCATGTCCTTAAGTATACCACTGTTATTGCGTTTGTGCTTGAAGTTCTTGTACAAATGCCATTTGTCGGTTTGGCAGCGAGGCTCATTAGGTAATTAAATAGCTTAGATAGGAATGAAGATTAATAAGATTTTAAATTGAATATAGGTTGCATCAGTTATTGATCATCCAATTATATCTCCACTGTGCTATTGTATAGATTAGAAGACCACTGAAACGATATTTTTTGATAGAGCTAGAATGCCCAGCATCAATAATTATTTGTTTTTTCTTATCTATATTCCATAAAATCAATTTAAAATCACTAGTTGAACCAGCAATATATTGACTATCAGGGCTGAAAACACAAGGCGATTTAACATCAAATGTTTCATTAATAACATAATAATCCCTAGGATTACAAATTTCCTGAAGTCCAACAGCCTTAATACAATCAAATGCCTCTTCGATTGCCAGAATTTCTTTTTCTTTAAATACTTTTTTTTTAGGTATTTTAAAGCTTTGAGTTTCATTCTTTTCTCTTTTGACAGGAAATTTTCTTTCAAGTTTTCCTTCAAAAATTCTAAGTTGACTGTAAGAAATAAAACTCATAAGTTTTTCTTCTAGATCAGGGATCTTCAGATTTTTTATTAAAACTTTCAAAGATTTTTTAGGGATTTTTGAAGTATTTATGATAATTCTTTTGATATCTTTCAGTGTTTTTATTTTTTCCTTTTCATTCATTTGATTGTTGAGAGTTTGAGTTAATAAATCTTCTAAATTCTGGATTCTTGACTTTTCTTCGTCTAGATTTGGTATTTCGGTCTTCATGATTCGCTTTGAAGTGGAGCAACTATCAATACTTATGTGCTGTAATTGATGCTTATTACAAAATCGAAATAAGCATGTGCATTCCCATTCAACAATTTTCAAGCAACACTTTTCTTGGCACATCAAAGACATCATGAATAATTATTAATCTCTAATTTTTGCATAATATAAAGATGAAGGTGAAGAAGTGCTTTAAGAAAATTTATTATAACTATAAATTCAAGGTGATATATATAAACTCAAGATGATAAATATTAACTCAAGTTTTATATAGGCAAAAGTATAAAATCTAGGAATGAATAATTCGATTAAAAATATGATCAAACATCTATTGAAATATTATGATAAATTGCATTTCCATTCATAAAAACTTTTAAGATAAACAAAAAGCAATGCAAATCAGGTAAAAACACAATAGGAAACTATATAAGTGAGTGTTCTTTAATAGTCTTTTCCACACAATTAGCCTAGATATCCCTGGAAAAATTATATTAAAGTATTACTCTTTCCATACGTAACTTATTTGGCTTAATTAAAGACACACTAAAACTTGTGATCATTAAGGTTGATTATTAATTATTTGTTTTTCACTCTGAGATCAAAAATAAATTAGACTTAATAACATGTTTTTCCCAAGACGAAAAATTTTGGCTGCCTATGCCAAAAAAGTAATCATTGAGATCATTCAAACAGGAAAAGGGTAAAACTCTTAGCTAACCTGGAATTTCGAATTCATGCCAATATCCTTTTTCATTCAAAAAAGGAAACCTTTCGCATATTGTATAGAAATGTTTAAGATTAAAACCTGGAATATCAATAAAAATCAATAAATGTATTCTATTTTTATAAGGAATATATATTTTTCCATCCAAATGGAAATATTTAGGTATGAGTCTGGAAATAAATTGACTGTCATCTTGATAATTAAAACCAAGTAGGAATTATTAGAAATTACAGAAATATGGAAAATGTTAAGTTTGTGACCTTTTCAACAGTTTGAAAAGTGCAAGATTCGATATTTCATAATGATATTATTCTTTAAATAATCTCTAAGAGAAAAATTAGGTTTTTCAATATAAAACAAATTCTCTATATGCAGAGGCTCTTTGTTTGTGAAAGAAAAAAAGATTTTGACTTTTGGATCAGCAGTTCTGAGCATTTTAGACATATCAATAAAAAAGGACTAATTGAAGTAACCAACAAGACATTTTTGCTTGGTAGCTTAAAAATTCTTCTTTTAGTCAAAATACATCAATGTTATTAACACTAGATACTAAATAATTTCACAATTGAAACTGATAAAACTTAATCTGCAAGCCTTTAAATTATAATAAGTTTGTAGTTGGAGCTTCTAACAATTAAAAATTTATTTTGGACCTTGATAATCTATTAAAGTATTCTGCTTAATAAGAAGGCTGTATTTTTTAGTTTTTCTGAATACTCAAAATTATTGGGAATCGTTTTTAATGAGAAAACTTTTAAATTTTATGACCTCTTTTTAGGGACTTACTAGGAATTTCGCACAAATTATTTGGTTTCTTCCTTTGTGTTCTCTCATAATAAGAAGTTTATTTCTGCTTTTTCAGAAATCTCTTTGACAGTCTTCTGCGTAAAAGAAAACCAGAGAAAGAAGATTTCTGATTATTCATTCTCAGAACATCTTTATTCTGCCTGCTTATCAAAAGATGATAATCTGTTAGTTGTTTTACCATCTCAACAAAAATTGATTGTAAATTACATTTTCAATCATTTTTTACAGCAAAGCGCTATGTTTTCAATCAATTCTATAAGAAATTTTAAAAAAATAGTGGCTTCAAGGTAAGGAAAAATATCTGGCAATATATTCGGATTCAGATATAAAAAATCATGATGATGAACCTGAAAACTTTCAAATTGAAATTCTCAGTAACAGAATTTTAAAGTCAAGAACAAACTTTAATCAAATTTATTAGCATTCAGTTTTTGTGAAAAATTTTTGATTTATTAAAAATAATAGATTATTATGAATATATAAATAAGTGGTTGTGTAATAATTTACTTTACAAAAGCAATACATTAGATATAAGTAAGTTATTAAATATAAATAAATCATGAGATCTGCTCAAAAGCTAAATTAATTATAAGAATTCTTTGTTAACGTAAAAAATAAAATAATAATTTCCTCAATTATTATTTAAAGTTACTATTCTTATAAATGAAAATTAGATAACCACAATATTTATGTTATAATGATTAGAATGAAAATTGATCAAATGCTATAATAAAAAAGTCTCAAAAGTAAGAAGCTGCATCTAGATTCTACTAATTTGTTAAATATTAATACAATTAACCTCAATCGTCATTAGATGTTTAAAAACTAGATAAATTATTGCTAATCAGTAGTAGAAAACTTTGAAATAATTCAAACTTATTATTAAAATATATATTGATTATTTTATAAACTATAAAACTTTTCACATATCAGGAGAAATCAATATAACAGTAATGATACTTCGAAGATTGAACGAAAAGTATATACACTTTTTTTAATATGAAATCAAAATTTTAAAAATCCTTCGTATCTTACACATTCCTAAATTTTCAATCATTGCAAATCTTAAGATAATGATAAAAATTTATTACATTTATAATCCTAATATTTTTATACCTGATCAAAAATTAATCTAAATCAGAATAACTTTGGAAATAAGATGTCCACATATCAAAGTAATTATTCACCCTATTTGCATACTTTTCACTAAAAGAATAATTCATAAGTGATTCATTTTTAATATAATCTATTCTAATCAAATTAAATAAAGGGTTTCAATCTAAGAGCTTGTCGAATTTTCTAATATTTCAATATTACTTTTACTCTGTTTAAAGTTATTTTTTTTCTGTTCCATGTCAAAATCAAATAAATTCTCGACATTTTTGAGCTGCTCAGGAACTGTTTCAATAGAGCAACTGCTTTTATTATGTTTATTAATCGTGATACTACTTGTAAGATTAATCTCATTCTTAATAAAACTACCATTTTTTTCAAAATATTCTTGAGTTTCCATATCATTTTTCAAATTTAATAGATAGTAATTTTTCCAAATGCTTTTCATATCCAACCTCTGTCTCATCTTTGAAAAGTGTTCATTCAGGCTTGAAAAGTCGATAAAAATGTAATATTTTAACACTTTATACTCAAATTTAGCTAAATACTCAGTGAGCGTAAGAATATTTTTGGAAAGAAGCACTTTTATTTTATGTAAACTTAGATTTTTGTCAACTTTTTCTAATAGATAAGGTTTTTTCATGACTAGAAATAAAAATTGATTATCTTTAACATCAACGAGTAAATAATTTTTAAGCATACTTGATTTTCCTAGTTTTTTCCAATGAACAATAAGACTCCTTTTAACTGTACAAAAGAACCATTCAGACTTCAATGAAGATATGCTTTTATTCTCATAGTTTAACATTAAAGAATGATAAAGAAAATCCTCCAATGCATTTAGAGCAACTTCCATTTATAGGGGCTCTCAAATATATATATAAAAACAAAAGTTTCACTGAAATCAATCCCATCATAAGCTTCAAAGTCCTTAATGTAAAATATACTGATATTAATTGAAACTATAATTTATAAGATTCCTTCTATATACAATTTAAGTATTATATTTTCAAATCCTGTTAATTATTCACTCAGTAGTGCTGATTTAAGATAAATGAAAACCATGATTTCAAGCTATGCTATAAGCAATGAACTGAGTAATGCTACCTCCTGGGTCGCTCCTCGAACAATGGTAATTCCTGTATCAATTTTTCACTAGTTTCTAAACAAAGGGAGTTAATAACCACAAAAACTCTGATAGTTTTATCTGCAAGTTGAGCATCAGAGTTGATACTTCTAGCAAATATATGAATATCTTCATCCACTTTTTCTCTTCAACTAGAATCCATGATGTCTCTTTTATCAGGAGGCCAAGATAATTTTGTAAGGTGATGAACGATTCGAGTATTTCTGAATTCATGCAAATTATTCTAAAAGTCTAACAAATAATTGTACCTGTTTAAGTTTTTCGGGTTCGAATATAGTTTATAACTAGCTGAGGAGGAAAATTCAATACTAGTTTCCTTTTCACGTACATAGTATCTTTCATCTCTTCAATGTCCTTTTATTATTTCAATTACTCCAAGATCACTTCAGTCTTTGTTTGCAAGAGACAGGATCGAATTTATTAAAGCTTCGTGAAGAACTTTCTATATGGTCATAAACTATCTCTCCCATTAATTTTTCTAATTTTCTCAAAGATTGAGGATTATTTTAAATTCAACTTCAAATGATATGATCTGATTAACCAATTGTTTTTAAAGTTGATTTGAATAGAGTTGAAATTATGATCTGCGAAAATTTAGTGAAAAATATGATCAATTTATAATATCGGATTATGATTTAGAAAATCACTTTGTTTAAGTAATATTATTACTTATTTTCTTGGTTTAATGAATATTTAAGATTTATAAAAATAATTACAACTTAACAACAATAGAGCCGAGTTCAATAGCAATAATGTTTGTCTTAATTGGATTATAATTCATAGCAAAACTTACAAAAGAAACAAGATAATAATCTAAAGTTTTCAAGCTGCAGAAATTAACACTCAATAAATACTATGATCATTTTTAATACAAATATCTAGTTCAGCTTTAACAAAAGTCACAAAATTCAACCTAAAAAATTCCTAATCAAAAATCCTTAAACTTTAAAACTGAAACTAATATATTATCAAATCAACCCTACTGCCAAGGGCACCATCCTTTATACATCCTCCTAAGAGCATCAGAATCCGTCGCCAATTTGATAAGATGTCTGACTTGTTCCTTATTACTATCAAAAACTTTACTAGATCCATACTTTTCCACTCCTTCAAGACGAGACTTGACGATTTTAAGTGTAAGTTCAGGTGAAAAGTCCCTTTTATCAATTTCCGGGTTATTGATTCTAACACTTAAAGGATCAATAACAAAAGACTCAAACTGAATCATGATAGAAATTCTATTCTTCTTCATACAATCCAAAACTTTACTAGCAGTTTTAATGAATTCTCCTTCTTCAAAAAACAATCCCATGGCAGTCTGCAATTCAGGAGTCATCCTAAAAGGAACGATTTCAGGTCGAGGCAGGTTAAGTCCATGATTGAAGATGCATTCAAAGTCAATAAACAAGAGTTCTCCAGTCCTTTTACAGATCATGATGTTCTCGCCATGCCGGTCTCCAAGTCCGATCACATACCCGAAAATGCTCCAAGCCGCGAGAGAGTTGGTGAAAAGGTTCCTGGCGACCAGCCAATCATTAGGCTCAGGGAACTGCTGGAGAAAATACCTGTGAAGGGCAGGTCTCAGTCTTTCCTGAATCACTTCCCAGGTCTTCTGCTCGTAGTGCTCGCCTGAGAAAGTGACTCCAGTCGGGTTGCACGAATGAATCACTGACTTGATAGTCGCTGTTTCATCCACCCACTCAACCACCACACAGTTCCTGCCGATGTACATGATCGAGTAACTCTGAAGTCTTATCTGAAGTCTTCTGCATTCTGGGTCCTTCGAAAAGACTTTATTCATATACTCAATTATTTGACTCACTCTTGATTCTTTACGCATGTCGCAGTCTTTGTCGAACTTGCAGATAATAAATCTTTTAGACCCGTCACTGCATCGGACTATTACTTTTGCAGGACGCGATTTGGAAGTCATTCTCTCACAAAGTGGTTCGAATTCTCGAATCAACACTGGAAATTCCGGAAATCCTGGAAGACTCTTTCCCCACAAGTTCTCTGTTTTCGGGAAACTGGTGACTGAAAAGTTCTCTCTACAGGGAAAAGCGATTTCGATTGAAGGACGGGCGATTGGAACTCTTGTACATTTCAGTTGGTTTGAAAGGCGAATCAACGGATCGAAAAAGTCTTTCAACTGGTCGATGGTGGCTCCTGAGTTGTGCTTCATGCAGAAGGTTTTGTAGACTTGTCTTAGAAATAATGACCGGTTCTCGCTTTTTTCATCTGCGTTGGCGATGTAAGGACCGATCAGCCAGAGCATCTGCGGATGATGCGCGTTGAGAAGTCTGATCAAAACTATGGAAATCACTTGCTTCGCTTCTTTACTTGTGGTGTTCGAACTGGAAACCAACTGATTTACTCGGTCAGCCCAAATGAATAACGGAAGGTTTGTCGCTAAATCAATCATTTCGTTCATCAGATCTGGGGAATTCAAAGGCTCTTGAGTTAAAATGAAGAATAACAGCAGAAGTCTTGTTGAACTGTTGGAGTAAAGGCTCTGACCGTGCTTCAAGGAATGGATGTAAAGAAAACAGACCTTTTCAGCCGTTTTACGGTTGATGTAACCGTTTTCCAGAAATATTGAACTGTAGAGTTGGTCGGCAAGTAATGAAAAACCTTTTTCAAGGCTTAGTCGGACTTCATTGTAATGGTCTTCTGAAGGTTTCAAGTATTTTTCTTGGATTTCTTCATGGTTATCGAGGGACTTTGATAGAAAAAGAGTTACTCGGATGATCAGCACGGCAACTTTTAGTTTAAATTTTATGTTGGAAAAAAAACCGAGCTTTTCTGGAGTTTTTAGATCTGATGGAATTACTTTCCACAGGTTTTCTAAACTTTCTAAGGACTTTCTATCGATTCGGCTTGTGAGAAGAAGATGCTTGCTTGAGATGTAACGGGATATTTGTGGATATCTTATTTGGAAACGGTTGCAGACTTCTAGGTCATCTAAAAAGTTCTGGCAATATGTGTAATCTTGGTATAGAAATCCTAGTTTGAATAAATCATAAATGCTTGCAACGAAGTTTCTGGTATTTTCAACTTGTTTATATAGCACATATGAAACTCTCAGAGCCATTTCCTTATAAATAAACTTATCCTGAATAACCTTATTCCTTTCCCTAACCTCCTGAAACGAGTACCTTCCTTGAGTAATCCCTAAAATATTTTCAAAAAGGTGCTGAAGCAAGATATGTTCATAAGCCTGAGAAAAGTCAGCAATTCGAATAGCACTAGTGCGAATCAAAAAGTTCCTCACATCTTTAACAGCCTCTTCCTTATCCCTTCTACCTAAAATAAAAGCCAAACAAACTTCAATATTCGCAGAAAGTTGAACCTCAGCAGGTTTTCCAATTCTCCAAGAAGCAGCAACATAAAGTAAATAATTGTTTTTATAAAGAAACAAATGAGAATAAAATCCAGATTTAAAGTTGCTCTTATCCAGTTTCTGCTCGTCCAATGAAGTCTTACAAACTTCAGGGATCGAATTCAAAAACTTCCAAGAATGCAGGCCTTGAAAGACTTTTTTACAAAGATCAAGCTCTTCGGCAGTGATGAGGCTCGGGTTGAATCTTTTGTTTAATGAACTGACTCGGTCTCTGATTTTTGTTTCGAGAAGGTGAAGTGCTTTTGGGTACTCGTTTAAATCGAGGTATTGGTTTAACATTTGCTTCATTGGAAGCTTGCTTTTAAGTGATGGGCATTTGTCGATCACTTTCAGTATCAGTCTTCTGTAGGTAGCTGGACCGTTATCGAAAAAGTCTGTCAGGTAGTGGACGAAGTAATCGTGTTTTTCTGGGTTTTTAGTGAAAATGTCGGGTAATGTGTAGATCAATGTGTCTAGATTCACCTGGATTAGAGGGATTAATGGAAAAAGGTCTTTCATGTTGTATAGTTGGATTAGGTGTTGAGTCCATTCACGTAAGCTTTTACATTCAGCCCATTTAAACTCTCTAAACTGTTTATCCTGATTATCAAAAAGCTCTTTCAATATATCAACAACCTGATCATTTTTCGGATCATTTTCCATTAATTTTTGCGAGAGGTAAAGCCTTTCAATATTCGAGTAAAACCGTTCACAAGTAACTAAAGCACTAGGAGTAAATTTATAATCGTTTTCAAAAGGTTCCAGACAATAATACGCTCCAACAATTCCGATACACTCATCAATCCTCATCCCAAGAGAAAAAGGAAGTTCTCCAGTATGATGCCTGGCACTGAGCATAGAGTTTGCCTTATTGAGTGCAATAATAAGTTTATCATAAGGAATCTTCATCTTCACCTGGACAATATAAGGAATGAGACTCAAAGCTGCGTACTGAACCAAAGGAAAGTTCATGCATAAAGACTTGAAAAGACTATCAAAACACTCAGAAGTGAAATCTTTGCTTCGAAGACCTTGACGTAAAGGCTCAAGACAAGCTGATTCTTTAAACATCAACATGAAAAATAACTCATTCATTCGTGCCAAGTCCTCACAAGACACACTCGAAAGGACTTTTTCAATTATTTTCTGTCCTCTTTCGTCCTCTCGTCCAATAAAGGCCAGCGCCAGGACAGCAGACCGATGAAATTCAACATCAAAGCTCAAAACCAGTTTTTCAAGCACCTGAAGCATGAGATTCACATCAATTTCAAGCAAATGTCCACAAATACCAATAATTTTCGCAGCTAAGAACTGAGAATTTTCACCGATTTTTCCATAATGAAAGCAAAGTCTGCAGATTCCTAAAATCAAATTACAAAAAAGGACCTTATCATGTAGTTCAATAGTATCGATTAAACTCGTTGCTCGAAAAAACTCTGTCAAGTCAAAACTGTTTAAATTTCCAACATTTTGCGAAATATATTCAGCTTCCTTGAAAATTCCTTCAATGACAGAAAAAGCGCTGAAGAACTGGTCGACGTTGATGTCAGGAATGACGACTGGCTGGCTTTTTGTCTTGCAGACGAATATCCATTCTTTAAGCGCCTCGCCTAGGCCGAGTTCGCAGATTAAAAAGATTTTTGCCTGGTTGAAGTTTTCAGCCACTTGGGTCTTGAACAAGTCCTTGACACTCACCCGATCCTCGTTTTTTTTCGCTAGAATCATCTTCGAAAGGTCTTCAAGGTCCTTCATTTTATCTTCTCGACTATTCCACAAAATTCCAACAATAACAGAAGAATAAAACAAGTTAATAGCAGAATTTTTGTATTCTTTAAAAAGTCTTCTCAGAATTCGACAAACTTTTTGGCTTTTGTACTTTAAAAACAACTCAACTTCAATTTGACCTAAAAAAGGTTCGAGTTTGAATTCTTGTAAATCAAGAAGAAAGTTAAGAAAACCAACAACTTTCGTAGAAGCTTCTGCCCATTCGCATAGATCTTCGGACTTGAGAAAGCTGAGCAAGTCCTGCAAGTTGATCTGGTACTTGAAGCGAAAAACATCGACACATCTTTGAGTCAAAGACAAGAGATCCGGGTTGTCCGTCGGCCAAATGGCGAGTTGACTGACCAACACATACCTGCCATATGAAAAACCTGAAAGCATTCCACTTTCAAGTATTCTTAAAGCAAGTCGCTTACCTGTCAAAAGGTGCTCTCTTAAGTAACTCTTGAACTTGGGAAACATTAAAGAATACGGCTGGATCAAACTCGCTGACATCGGATCTAAGTCGAAATCGATAAAATCTGAGAATTGTTTCAAGAAGTTGCAGGAAAAAAAGTACTTGAAATTTAAAGTGCTTAGACAGTTGTGATGATCTTGAGAGGATTTTACTAGTTTTAAACTTGTTTTTAAGATTTTGTCGAAATCTTCTGAAAATGTGTTTTTCTTTGGCTTGGATTTTATTTCGTGGGTTTCAATTTTAGTCACTTCGAAGTCAGGAATGAAGTCTGAAGTTAGAACTGGAAAAATTACAGGGATTTTTCGTAAATAGCAGAAATCGCAGAAGTCTTTGCAATAGTTTCCGCAGAATGGGCAGTTAAATTCGAAGCCGAGGTAAAGTTTTAGAATTTTTAAGGATTTCATAGCAAATTCATTGCAAATCAATTGAATTGTTCGGATCATGACTCGAATGATGGTCGGGTAAAGATGTTTAAAAGCAGGTCCTAATGAAAAATACTCCTGTTCTAAAAAGTTTTTATCAGATGAAAGTCGCTTTATAATGATTTTTATGTA
Source organism: Stentor roeselii (assembly GCA_006503475.1). Classification (NCBI taxonomy): domain Eukaryota; phylum Ciliophora; class Heterotrichea; order Heterotrichida; family Stentoridae; genus Stentor; species Stentor roeselii. The sequence continues at coordinate 29,667 of RSEH01000260.1, forward strand.
ATTTTGAGCTTCTTCACTCCCTGTTTGCAAGATGTGAAGAGGAAAAAGGCTGAGAGTTTGATAGATCTCTAAAAGACTATTCGCAGTCAAGTTTTGAGGAATTTCTGAAAGTTCTTTACTTCTAATCAATTTTTCAATGATTTGCTCAAGAGTCGTCGGCGGTTTAAATCCAACAAATGAAAAAAAATCATTTATCGCTTGACTGTCTTCTGAAGTTTTAAATATTTTCAGACCAGTCAAGCCTCTCAGAAAACTCAGCATTGTCAAGTTCTGTGAAGAAATCGCTTCAATGATGATGTTTCCGAAGTCTAACGATTTAACTGCCTCTAAGTTAGTGATTTTTAGATGAGGTTTATCAGAGGCAGGATTTTTCGACCTTTTTGAACTGTTTTCTGAATTTTCCACCCAACTTGAGACAATTTGGATGAAGGTCTCGAAGTTTTCGCCGAGGTAACAGTGGACGTAATGCAAGGCGAATATATGAAACTCTGGATTTTTTACAAGCTTATCAATATGACTGATATCGACAGGCTTTACTCCATGTTTTAGAAGTTCTATTGAAAATTTCAATAAAGAACCGACTTTTTTTCCTTCTATCAGCTTTGACTTTGTGGTTTCAATGATAAAAACATGAGAAAAATGATTGATATCTGATCCTTCTATTTTTATAAAGGACTCAAGGTCTTTTAACTTGAATTCGTTTAGACTCAGCAGAAACTTCTGGCAGGAATCTTTGATTTCCTCGAAGTTCAGAAGACTTTTAATTAAATTCAACAGGCTGTCTTTGTTCCCGTATGAAAAAATCCGACTTTTTATGTACTTTAACGATAAAACCAGCAAATTCATTCTTGAAGAACTTTCTTCTCTTGCAATTTTCTTTAAAAAATAATCATTTGTTTCTTTGTTCGAAGAATTTAAAGTTTTAGGATTATCTGAAAGTTCTAAATTCATTTCAGCTTCAGCAAGTCTGAGTTTTTCTGGTTTAAATGAAATAAATGCAGAATTTTCGATATAAGAGCTGAAAATCGTTTCAAGATCAGAAAAATAAGCAAAAAGTTCTGAAGTTGAAAGATATTTTAGCACTGTTCCTAGTAAGGACGGAGGAGACTTGGGCAGTTCAAAGATTATCAAGTAAACTGACTTCCAGTAAGCTTTTCCAAGTATCTTTGGAAAATTGAGAGTAGGGAAAGAGTTGATCAGGTACTGAAGGGTGTTGACGCAGTCTCTCTTGGTAGATTCATCCTTACTGAAGAAGTTTAAACTCATAAGATGATTTAATAGTGAGTCTGAGCAGGTCTTGTTCTTGCATTCAATCGGACCGATCTCAATGGATACCGCCATATAATTTATTAAATTAATTAAAGAACTAATCTCCAATCCTCGCTTACCCAACAACAGAAATAAAATTTAAAACCTTCCTCATCAGAAATGATTAAAACTAAAAAATAAAACTATCCTCATCAATCACTTAAGACAACTCAACTTAATCCATATAAATGGTCGAAGAAATTCCCTTATTCAAAATCAAATCATCTCTCCTCCCCAGTCTCAATATCGACTCTTCCCTTCTAGGCTACAAGTCGCCAGCAAGTAAAAACCTCTTCACCTACGAGCAAGACCTTCTCATCAGGTACACACAACGCAAAGAAGAGCTGAAATCTTTAAAAGAACTTGAAAATCAGAAGTCAAAAGCCCAGACCCACGACCAAAGACGCTCAGTCGGCGAAGAGTTTCAGAAAATGCTGAAGCAAACTCAAGTAAATATCGAAGAACGTGAAAAAAAAGTGCATAGTTCAAGCCAGGTCCAAGATAAAATCGCAGAACTTAGAAGAATATGTCCTGGAATCAAAGATGCTAGTGAAGCAAACTTTTACCTTGAAGCGAATAACTTTGATGTCGCCAAAGCTTCGAGTTTTTATACTTCTTGCACTGGAAGGTCGAATGTTGCTCAGAGCAGTAAGATTAATTTGAAGTTCATCCTTCCTGATAAGACTGAATTTGTTGAACAGTTTGATTATAATTCACTTATGTGGGGACTACTGGAAAAAGTACATCTTCATATGAAAGTTAAGAGAAGTTTCAAGGTTAAAGTGAAAATGACTGGAAAAGAAATCACTTTTGAAGAAATGACGAAGAGGACTTTTTCTAATTATGGACTTGTCAATAATACTACACTGAGCATCATTTATGAGTAGTTAGGTTAATTGTTTGCATGGAGGAATTGGGATTGGATTTTCATTTAAGTTATTGAGGATAGAATTTTAATGTTGGTTATATTATTCAATTTTGTGATAAACTTTCATATTATCAATTAATAAAGATAAAGTATATAATCAATTGAACATCTAATTATTCTTGTTTGAGAAACTCGAATAAAATATCTGATTTTTATTAAATTAAGTGATTAGCACAGAATATTAGATACAAAAATTCAACACTTACTTAATCCAGTCAACTCTAAACTAAATTTTAAATTTCTCTAAAATACTAATGCTATTAATTATTTAAGGCTTGGGAGGAAATTCCGGTTTAAAAAAATTCGAAGATCCTACAGCATTCGAAAATCTCATAAAAGCCCTCTTATCAGAAGTCTGTCTTCCTAAAATATCCTGTTTCTCATTCATTCTCTTCACCAAAAACTCATCAACTTTTCCCGAAACTTTATTAACATCATCAAGAAAACTCGAATAAACAGCAAGTCTTTCATCAAACTTCTGCGCGATTTTCTGTTTCTTTTCCAGTAACTTGGAAAGATTTTTCAACAAATTTCCCGCCCTGTTTTCAACAGAGAGTCCAGCGTATTCTTTGAAGAACTTTTCAATTTTCGGTGTAGTTTTTTCAAGTATTTTTTCAATTTCAATCTGAAAATACGAGATTTCAACTCGAATTTCATTAAAAACAGTTTCTTTATCCTGACGTTCCTTATAAATTTTCTTCAAAGTCTCATAATTTGCCTTTCTAAAAATCGACCCTTTAAGTTGACTCAAACTTTTTCTCAGAACCTGTGCAGCTTCATTGATAGATGCAACAAGAAGGTCTTTTTCAGTTTCTTTCTGCAAATCAAGTTTAGGAATAAGTCTATCAAAGTGTTCTCTATTCTCAGAAAGTTCTTTAAACTTATTTTCCTGTTCTCTAAATTCATTTATAAGACTCGCATCATCTATTTGACTTTCTTGAATACTTTTAAGAGTTTTTTGTATTTCAATCTTAAAGTCAGCATTACAAATGCAACTTGGAACAACTTTATACTCTGATGGAAACTTTGTCCGATTTTCTTCATCATTTGCTTCTTCCGCCATGAGTTTATCACGACTTTTCACTAACTCACTGATGCAGCTTTGGCAGAGACTATGCAAGTTTTCGATTTGTTTTTCAATTGTTTGGACCTGCTGTGCTGAGATCTGGTTCCAAAGATGTTGAGGAAGTCCTTTGAAAGTACTTGCGTTGAAGAATTTCTCGAATTTTTCCAGTTCTTTTTCAACTTTTTCACTGGTTTTTTGGAATTCTTGAGTCATTCTTTGCTCGTATTCTTCGTGAAGAGCTTGCACCTCGACGGGTTGTAGAAGGTTGATTAGGTCTTTTTCAGGGAAATGCTTGATTTCTGGGTCTTTGCCTTTGAACAAGGTGACTTCTTCGACTATTGACCAAGGAACGTCTGTTGGGATGCTTTCCATGTAAATTGAGTAGTTTTCGTCTTCGGCTTTAGTGGTTTCAGATTTTATCAGCAGGATGAATTCTTTTAAAAGATCGGATGGTTTACCTGTTATTCCTTTCACTCCTTCACATTTTTTACAGAGATCGTTTGACTTGCGTAAACGAGCTACTGCTTCTCCGAAACCTTTTCCGGTAGCTGAAACTTTTTCTTTCTGAATTAGGCCAGAGTAAAATTCAGTCACAGCTAAAAAGAGGTCAGTCGCAAATCTCATGATTTTTTCTATATCCTTCGGGAATCCAGGCACCAAATGGAGATGACTAACAGCAGAGTCTAATCGTTTATGTATCGTAAAAGCGAGTTTCTGCAAGTTGATCTTACTAGCATTCATTTTATCCAACTTATCAAACATAGTAAGATACCCAGAAGCCTTCATCACCTCCATCCAAAGAGTCAAGTTATGAGCATTAAGATCATTAAAGTCTTTCAACTGATTCAAAGAATTCAGATTTTCTTGACAATTGTTCAAAAGTCCAAAAGCGGTTTGAAAAGCATTCAAAGCAAGTTTATGACCTGTGGGCGATTTCAAATCCGAGCAGTTCCCAATGCGGCTCCAAAGAGAGCCCAAAGAATAAAGCACAGCAATTTTTTCCATTTGAAAAGAATCAAAAGTTTGACTTTTTCCCGAATAAGAGTCTTGCCAGACGATTTGAATTGAAGTCCTTTCAAGATAAAGACGACTTTCAATACCGACAAGGGCAGAATAGTAAAGTTCCAAAGACCTTACCAAGAAGTCAAGATTCGTCGAGTCTGAAGCAGATGAAAAAGCTTCTCGATAGCTGTTCATCGCCATTAAAAAGGGTCTCACCTTGTCCATCATCAAAGAGTCTAAAGTCTTCGCCAGATGAGTCTCGATCAATGAGGACAAGTGAAGATTTTCTGACCTTTTTGCTGGGATACTAAACATTAAGTATTAACTAAAACCGCTACTTTTGATATCAACTCCAACCCACTTTCATAAAACTCACTTATCAGTGAGTTACTTGAAGACACCTGGGCTATCGTCACCTCGAAAGTCTTCTCAAGTTCCTTTTGTAGTTGCTGTAAAGACAGGAAATCTTGAGAAAAAATCTCGAGTTTCAGGCACTTCTCTGAAAGTTCTTTTTGAAGCTCGGAAATGTGAAGTTCGAAGGTTTTTGGTTTTAATGATTCTAACTTTTTACATTCAAGCATTTGTGAACTTTGAAGGAGCAACTGGGTGTTAAGAGACTGAATCGTTTTTTTGTAAAGATTTTCTCTTAGGTTCCAGGCTTCGAGTTCTGATGTTTGCTTTATTTTAAAGGATTTTAACTTGTTTTTAAGGGTTTCTAGAAGGTTTTTACTGGCTTTTAAGGATTCTGATAGTTTTTCTTGATCGTTTTCTGAGGATTTTTGGTCTTTGGAAGAGTGGGACTGTGATTTTTCGTGTTTGGACTCGAGAAGTTCTTGGATTTGGGAATTTAAAGAATGGTTTTCTTTTGAGAGTTCGATTAACTCGTGAAGTTTTTGCTTTTCTGATGCGATTAGTTCTTCTGAGTGACTTTCGAAGAATTTTGTGATGGTTTCTGAGTTACTTTCGAGTTTTTTTGAATACATTTTGACTGAAGTTATTGTTTTTGAAAGGTCTTCCAGGACTTTTAAGTAGGTTGAAGAGTACTCGTTGTGTGAATTGGGTGGTAAAGGGTAAGGAGTGATTGAGTAGAAGTCTTTTACGACTTTTCCAATGCAGTCAAGGTTGACATTTAAAGACTTTTTCAAATTTTTTACTTTAATGAACTGTTTCTTCATATTTTCAACAATTTCAGCGATTTCTCTGTATTCAATATTATTTTTAATTGTTTCTTCAGCATAATTTTTATAATCCTGGAACTCTTCAGTGATTTCTTGTAAAATCCTAACAAACTCTTCCTCCTTTTCAATCATTTCTTGTTTCAACATCGCCGAGTCTTGACCAGTCAAAGACTGAAACCCTTGAAGTTTTTTAAAAATTTCTTGATTTTCCTGTTGTTTTTTTTCAATTTCTTTACCCTGTTCCTCAACCTTTTTTTCCAAATTTTTTTTCAATTCCTCAGCATTTTTTTTCTCTTTTTCCAGTTCTCCCTTAACACCCTGGACTTCTTTTTTAAGTCTTCTGATCTCAGCACCCATCGAGTTCTTTTCAGTTAAAAACGATTTTTCCAGGTCTTTTTTCTGATTTATCAAATTATTAAACTGCTCCTGGGAAATTCCTTTACTCGGCTTGGGACTCGGCCTCTGTGCAAGACTTTCCAGTTTAACCGAGAAGTCCATCTGAAGACTTGCAAGACTTGAGCTGGCTTTCGTGAGTTCTGACTGAAGTTTTTCTTCTTTTGACTTGGAAAAGTTTTTAAGTTTTGAGTATTTTTCTTCGATTTTAATGATTTTGTTGTTGGCTTCTAAGAGACTTTGAGAGATTATTTTGTATTTTTCTTTTGATTTTTCTTGGTCTGCTGTGACCTGCTCGAGTCTTTGAGTAAGGGCTGAGATTTTTTGGTTGAGTCTTGAGATCTCTGAGGAGTAAGTTTGGTTTTCATCGATTAGTGACTGGATCTGAGCTTTGTACATGTTTTCGCTTGACTTTAACGACTGTAGAAGGTTTTGTTTGTCTTTCGCGAGAGTTAGTTGAGAGAGGTTGAGGATTTTGTCGTTTTTTTCCATGATTGTTAGAAGGTTTGACTTTTCTTCGTAGATTGAGGAGATTATTAGAGGAGTCTCTCGGCCGAAGGAGTCTTTTTCGAGACTTTGGACATTGTTGAGCATAATGTTTAATTAAGTAGTTCTAAATTAGTTAATTAAATAATTTTTTCTTCAACTTTCCTTTAATACCTGAAATCTTCAACTTTTCTTCAAATACCTGAAATCTTCAACTTTTCTTCAAATACCTCAAATCATCAACTTTTCTTTAAATTTCTGAAATCTTCTTCAAATATCTGAAATCTTCAACTTTTCTTCAAATTCCTGAAAAATTCGTTAAAAACCTGAAATCTTCAACTTTTCTTCAAATTCCTGAAAAATTCGTGAAAAATCTAAAAATACACTTTAATTACTTACGAAAACCCTGAGATTTCAACATTTCAACACTTCTTTTGGATAAAGCCAAAAACTTACATCTTAAATCGCCATTCAATTCACTTACAGCGAGTGCCTCAGAAATTCTTGTGCTCCAATCTCTAATTTTTTCATAAACGACTTTCAAAGAATGAAGCCTATAACGTTCAACCTGCACTTCCCTGATCTTATTCGCATATTTTTCCTTAAGTCTAAAAAATTCATTTCCCCTTGACTCTTTATCATAAACCGAAACCGAGTTAATAATTTTTTCAATTTCCGAGTTCTTTTTATTAAGTTCTTCAATACTTTTTCTACTCACGTCAATGGTGAACTTAAGTTCTTTAAAAGTCTGTTCACGAGTTAAGAACTTTTGAACTAGTTCAGGAATACTTGTTTCACCAGTAACGACTCTGATTTTCAAGAAAGCTTCTTCAATGCTTGAGTTTTTTTTCTTCATTTGGAGAAGTTTAAAGGCCAAAAGTCTTGCAGCGAGTTTATGAAGCATGACATCTTCCCTGATAGAAATTTCTTTTCGGTCTTTTGCCTCATTTGCAGCGAGTTCAGTGATTTCGACATAGCGCCTGGCCCTGTCTTCCCTGCGACTTTTCATGAAATCCCTGGTTTTCAAGTCCCTTGAGATGCCTTCGATGACAGATTTCTTGTCATTGACTTCACTTGGAATAGCTTTGCTGACCATTCTGTAAATCCTCTGAGTGCAACTTTTGCTTTCTCTTTCTTTGTACCTTTCTCTTCTTTCACTAAATAAAAACAAGTTCATTCTTCTCAGTTGTGCTTTGAGCAGATTCGCTTTAGTCTCTAAGAAAATCTTATTTTTCTTGCTTCTGTCTAACATGTGAAAGTTTACCTGCATGTTATCCATGCATTCATCTTGCTGACTTAACACATTTTCAATGATTTTCTCAAGGTCCTCAACTTTCCTCGTCAAAAAATCGCCTTTTTGTTGAGCTAGTTTTGATTCTCCAGCCTTTTCAGTTGATACCAGTTCAAGTTCCTTTAATTTTCGGTCGTCGAGACTGAACCTTTTGCGAGTCGTGTCAAATTTCGACTTAATTGAAATCAGCTGGACATGAAGTTCTTTTTCATTCAACTTCTGCATTGAGTCCAGGGTGTAGCAGTCCTTTGGAAGTAAAGAGGATTGAAGGAATGACTGGACGTTACTTGTGTTGAGAAGGGTCCGCACTTGCTTTTCCTCGAAGGTTTCTGACTTCCTTGATGAAGTGCTTCGGTTGTGCCAGCGGAATGTCCCTTGCGCTGTTAAAAAGGTTTCATCAGCTGTGAAGGGTCGCATATTCAAAATTATTCTGAATGATAAAATGGACTTCGAAGTTTCTTATATTGTGATTTTCATTTAGGACGTGTGCAGGGGCAAAGGCGTGACTCCTCTAGAGCAAGTCACCAGTGTGCTTCAGAGACAGTCATCCAGTCTAACCATCAGCGCTTCAATAAAATTAGGAGACTCTGACGTTTTCTGCTTATCCAGGGTGTTAGAAGAGAACTTTCCCTTCTTAGTCGAGTTATGCATCAGTGGCCAGAGCCTAAGCACGACAGGCATAAACATATTATCCCAAGGTTTAAAGTCAAACCACGTTCTCCGAAAAATAACCTTGACTTCCGTGAGCTTCGACAGTCCTGACTCCTTTTACAGAATTCCAGAGGCTCTAACTCTAAACGAAGCTTTAAGTTACGTCGACTTATCCGGAAACTCACTTCCAGACACGACAGCAAATTCCCTTCTAGAGTTATTAGGAGTCCTTCCCGCTCTCAAGTCCTTAAACCTAAGTTACAACCAGTTAGAATCCATTCACTGGGGAAACATCTTGGCAGTCAACACATCTCTCGAATATCTTTTCATCGACTACAACAACTTAAACTACGACAGCATCAGCAACCTTCTCGAGTCACTTCTTCTCAACAGAAGTTTAAAAGTCGTCTCACTTCTTGGAAATCAGAGAAAAGAAGCCTTTTTAGCAAATTGCGCTAAACTCTTAGCGAAAGTCTTGAAAGCCTCTGCTGTTCAAAGCCTTTCAGTCGACCTTAACGAGCATTGCGCTTGTTTGCAGGAGTTGGGCCAGGCGTTATTTGAAAATAATTCAGAACTTACTGAAATTCCGCCTTTGGAAGAAGTGGCTGAGCCGAGTACAGCTGTGAAGTTTATCTGGGCTTGTTTGAAGGCGAATAGGTGGATTCATAGCAAGTTGCAGGACCCTTCAGCTGACCTTGATATTGATGCGGATTTTCAGGAAGTCTTAGAAGCTAAACTTGCAAGACTTAAAGAAGAAGAAGCTGCTCCACGTATTAAAATAGAAGAAAATGTAGAAGTTCCTGTCATTGACACTCCACAATTCTCGAGTTTTCCAGTGAAAAACTTTAAAATTGATCAGAATTTCGAGGTTTTTCAGAAAAATGAAGAAGATTTAATTGCCCAGGCTTATAACTCCCCTAGAGAAGAGATTACAGAAGAAAAGTCTTTGATTTCAACGTCGATTTTTAATGACTCGCCGAGAAATTTCACGTATTCTGAAAGCAGCAAGTCAGGAACTCCTAATCTTGAGTCTCCTCGACTTGCTTTCGAGAAAGACAGCTTAAAACTACTTCATCGATACCTCCGAAACCATGAAGATCGCTTTGTCGCTGCTTTAGAAACATTAAAATTAGAACTTTCTAAAGAAATTCAACATCTTATTCAAAATTCTGCTGAAAATCAAACCCAAGTTGAAAAAATCTCTCAGGACTTCTTAAAAATCGAAAATGTTGTAAAAAACAATGAAAAAAAAACAACTGCTGTTTTTAAAGGACTTGAAAAAGGTGTTGAAAATCTTGAGTTTCGAGTGAGTGGATTGGAAAAAGGGGAAAAATTCAGAGCACAAGAATTGAGTGAAACGCGAGCTGAACTTTCAGGACTTCGGGAAAGTCTTAAGGACCAGAACACGAAACTAGAAAAATATGAACTCAACAACAAGCTTCAAATCAACTCAATGAAAAAAACCATGACAAAAAGACAAGATTTTCTTGCACTTATTGAAAAACAATCAAGTTTTTCAGCAGAACTTCAAACTTTAGCTGTTAATTTTTCAATGATTGATGGAAACTCTGAAAAACTCAAACAAATCATCGCCGGTCTTCAAAGAACAGAAAAAATTCTAATAAAAAAAAAAGAAGACCATGAAGTGAGTCTTCAAGAACTCAAACAAAAAATGTTTCATTTAGAAGAAAAAATCGAAGACCTTCCAAATGTCTCAACTTTTTCTCACAGCTTTCAAAAGGACTTTGATGCAAAACTGGCTAAACTCGAGCTTCGAGTCTGGGAAAGTCTCGAGTCCGACTCGACCAAAGAAGCCCGAAGCAGTTCCCAAAAAACAACAGAAAAAAAAATCCTTCTTTTAGACGAAAAAATCAATAAAGTCTATGAAAACTTGATGGAAATTTCGAAAAACCTTTCAAAGTTCGAAGGTCTTCGAATTTCTGAAAGACTTGAAAAGTTAGAAAAAGAAGTCCTTCAACAGAACATCAAGAATACCCAGACCATTTCAGTCCAGGAGTCAAAAAGACCTTTAAAAGTTCAGGAAAATGTTGAAAACTTTAGAAGTCACTCAAGTTTCAAGAAGTACTCAACTCGCAACAGTCCTTTTTTAAGACCTGGAAATGGTTTCCCTGAAGAAGACTTGTCGGGCAGGTCTGAAGAAAAAGACTTTCGGCAGGTCTTTCACGAGTCGCGTCTTAAACATAAGGACGCAGTTGAGTACCTTCCAGGAGAAGCTGAAAGTATCGTTCTTAGCGCAATCATTGATAAAGCTAACAAAAGCAGAGCTCCTTGCATGAGAAAAAGCTTTTCTACCATTTCTTTGATGCCTAATCCTCAGACTACCACGGCCAAGTCCTCGGCTGGGTTTAAAAGATTCGCGGAAGATATTTTGCCCAGTCCTGAATTGCAAGAGTCGCTTAAACAACGAGGAATTAACTTCTAATAGTTAATGTAAAACTTTAATGAACTTTTTTCTTTTCTTCTTGGTTTTCAGGTTGTTTGGCTTCTGATTTTTTGGGTTTATTGCAGAAGAACCAGCTGAAAGAAAAGAGGCCGATCAGACTGCTGAAAAAAGTACCCAGGATGAAGAGTGCTGGGTTTTTTAAGAACTCTCTACGAAAGGATTTTAAGAGATTTTCATCATGAGGAACTATTTCAAAGACTTGTCGGTCGTACTGCACGTAAAGCTTTTCCTCAACAACCTTTTCAAAGTCCTCAGGTTCAGAAGGTCCAGAATAATTATAAAAAAATCCTCCCTCAAAGTAAAAAAATACCGGAAACGATGAAATCCTAAACCTTTTCTTAAGTTCAATTTCTTTCGACATATCAACAGTACCTAAATTAACTTTCAGTCCCTTTTCCTTAACAGTCGACCCAAAGATCATCCAGACAGGGTTTTTGATGACAGACTGAAAAGACCTGGGCTCAGCGAAAAAGACAAACCAAGGACCAGAGTTATTCGCGAAGGCCACTTGAAAGTTCTCAGAAGTCAAAACAACCGAATGAGGATTGTCGATATCTGAAAAAGCTTCCATCATTTCTTCCATCGAAAATTGCGGAAGAGCTTGACAGACCAAAGCAAGAAAAGTTCCAAAGTAAACCAAAAAAGCCATTTATACGTGTTCTAAGCATATTCCTTATTATTATCATGGACCAGGAATTCAAAGAACTGTTGATGAACCGTTTAAAGTTTTTAGAGTTCGACGGGTACAACTCGCCGACGATGAGGGTTCTTAGCAAAAACAACCTGAACCCCAAGATTTTCAAATTAAAGAAGATTTTCACGAAGAACTCCCTGATGAACAAACAAAAAGACTTGAAAATCAACTTGAATGACTTCACGAAAAAAAATTTATCGTATCGGATTTATGACTCGACGCCGATACCTGAAAGTTTGAAAGGACTTTACATGGATCAGGGTAAAGTTTATAAGTTTAACAAATTGCCGAGTCTTTCTGGAATTGAATATCAGAACCTCGCTGCTTTTAGGAGGAAGAAGGAACAGCAGTATGAACATGAACCTGTTAAAAGTACTTCTGTTCAGCCTTTTAAGTATAAAGTTTACTCGAAAAAAATTAAGGAGATTGGTTTTAGCCCTAAAAATTTGATTATGAATGTTCAGAAAATCAGTCCGAGTTCTAATGTTGATGTTAGTAAAAGTCTTGATAATTTTTCGAGTAAGAGGATTGTTTTATCTAAAACTAAAGAATGTGCTGTTAGTAAAGATTTTGCTATGGATACTTTGGAAAGTCCATGAAAACAGAGATTAAATAGTATAATATTATATATAAGGAGTCTTAGACTACTTTCAGTTGTTTATTTTCCGAAGGATTCTGACAAAAGTAGTTAAATTTCACTCTCAATTTCATAATAAACAAAAGTAACCCAGCCACTCCAATCGAGCACAAAGAAAAAACCTGATTTCCCAAAATCCCCACCAAAAAAGGTGTAACCGCATTAATAATAATCTTGACCAAAAGCGAAAAACTAATACTTTTATCATTAATAGTCTCCCTTTCATTACTTTCAACAGATTCCGAAATAATAAAGTGCCCCATGGGTACCAAAGCCTCAACAGCAATAAAAATCATGCAAAAAATAGCAGAAAGTCCTAAAACTCCATTTCCTCCAATAAAAAACACAAGACTCATCAAAAGACAAATCAAAACAATACAACTCGCATTAAAAACCAAGAACTTCGAGTGTTTTTTAATAACCAAATCAAAAATCATTAATTTTGCCAAGCTACCAACAAGCCACCCAACAGTACAAATAAAAGCGACTTTAGTTTCACTTCGACCAGCAACCATAACAAGAGCCAAAGGCAAAATTTCATATAAAAAGGCTATAACCGCAGTTAAAGCCATTTGAAATTTCAAGGCATCAGCGAATAACTTCCTTTTACCAACCAAGTCAAAGTGAAGATTATTTTTATCAGGTTCAACATGAACAATCTGTGAAGTTTCATCTCCAAAAGAAACATTCACACTTTTAGGGTCTTCCAAATTTAAGTCTCCATTAAAATCGAAAAGTGTGAGTTGCGGTATTTTTTCATACCTGTCAGTCAACGAGGCTTTCACGCTGATAGAGTTTCTGTTATTCGCTTCCCTTGGACTGTAAAATTTGACCTCATCAACGTTAAACGACTCTTCAACTGACTCTTCTCTGATAATAGCACTTTCTCTTATATACTTATTCAAGTCCAGCTTCTCTCTCAGATGCCCGTCAATGACAGTCACGTCCTCTTCTTCCTTCTTCTCTAAATTCTCTTCTAACTTTTCGTAACTTTCTCCAACCGTTCCCCAGAGATGTTGATTTTCCAGCATAAAGCTTAAAATCATGGCACAACCCAACATAAAACCATTCAAACATCCAAGCATCAAGTAAAAAGGCTTCACAAAAAAAGACTTCTCACTTAAAACCATCAAAGGATTCGCGAAAAGAACTGAAAAGACCAAAGCTAAAAAACTTCCAAGTTTTTGAAGCCATAACAACTGAAAAGAAACTGATGACCAGTCAGACTTTTCTAATTTCGAGACTTGAAAGAGAAGCTTTCGACTACAGACTTGGTAGTTCGATCCCAGGCCACTGAGAAGTCGAGAAATCAACAGGCCTTGAATGGAAGGGGCAAAGATTAGCACAAGGGTTGAGGACAGTGAAAGGCCTAAGAGAAAAGTTATCGTCAAGGTCAATGAAAACTTGTGAAAAGTCCTTTGAAGGACTTGATGACTTCCTAGTTTCCCGATAGTGGAAAGGGAAAGATAAGCACTTAGGAATAGAATCGTTGTTGAGATACTTGATGTGTATGAAGAGACTAGAAAGTAACCGAGGGGGTAAAAAAGCTAGATGGCGGTTACTGTTGAGTCGAATCCGGAAATGAAGAAAATATAAAAACCGAAGGATTTTTCTAGTGATGTGTCGAATTCCATTTGGATTATTTAGATAATTGACATTAAATCAACAAGACTTAGACGCAGAAACCGTTGTTTAATGTTAGACCTTCTGAACAACTTGTGCAGAGATTTGAATTGTGACAGTCAAGACAGCCTTCTTCACATTTCTTGCAAAATCCGGATTTGAGGAAATAGCTTTTGTCGCATTTCAGACATTTTCCGAAGGAATCACAAGTGCTGCAGTAGTTAGGGCATAGGGCGTAGCACTTGCCATACCTGAGGACCCATCCAAGATCACAACTGAAGCAAGTTCCACCTTTGCAATTAGAGCAATTCATGGGGCACTTCTTTTCACACTCTTGCCCAGACAAGCTAAACCCAGCAGCACAACTGAGGCACTTTTCTTTATTCAAGCAAATACTACAGCTAGAAGGGCACTTGACACAAGACTTATCAAGATAATAGCCAGGCATGCAACTGATGCAAGTTTTAACATCAGAGCATTTGTTGCAATTAGAAGGACATGCCAAGACGCAGCTGCCGCTTTGAAGCTGATAATTTTCTTTACATTTGTTGCATTTAACAGCTGAAGAGCAGTCCAGACACCCTGTGGAACATTCGAAACATTGACCTTTGAGTAGAAAAAATGATTCAGAACATTCTGAACAGAAACCGGAAAAAGTGCAGGATTCACAGTTGTTTGGACAGGATATGAAACAGGCTTCGTTTGACAGGGAATAACCACTTTGACAGCTGGAGCAGGTTCCATTCACATAGCATGACTCGCAAAAGGCTATCGCGCATTGACGGCAAATGTTTTCTGTCCGGTAGTAACCAGCTGGGCAATCTTCTATGCAACTTAGTTTGTAGAGGTAAAAGCCACTGTTGCACGATAGACAAGTAGTCAATCCATCGCAAGTCATGCAGTTTGATGGACATAATTCACAGTTATCATCTTGTAAAAAGTAACCATCTAGACATCCAGTGCATTTAGAGGCACTCGAGCAGGTTTTACATCCAACTTCGCATAACTCGCAAATGTCTGAACTCGAAAAGTATCCTGAGTTGCATTTGCAGATGCCAGAAGAATCAACCTGAGCATTCGTTGCACATGTAGTGCATACAGAACTTGAGCAAATTGCACAATTATCAGCGCACTTCTCACAATACCCTGAGCCAGAATCGTAGTACCCTGCATTACACGAGCAAGTATTACTTGAAGAATCATAGGAAGCATGATCAGCACACTGACTACAAACTTTCGTACTCGGCGCAGCAGGTGGAGATGTGCAACTAATGCATAAAGTGTTGCAGTTCGTACTTGAGGATATGCAAGTTCCTGATGATATGAAAAAACCTGTAGAGCAAACACAACTTTTTCCACTCACTACCATATTGGCCTTACTGCATACCAAACATGCTGATTCGCTGCATCGTGCGCAATTACTTCCACATGTTATGTTACAATAGTCTCCAGAATACCCAGATTTGCACACACAAACACCATTTATACATGCACCAAGTCCTGAACATAGAAACTTGCAAGGAATATCTCCACAGATATCGTTGTGTGTTGGGCATTTTATGGTTCCAGTATAACCAGAGACAGTTATAGTGGACCCATCGAAAAGACAGTCGACAGAAGTAGATCCAATTTTCAAAGTAATTTTATTAGAATCACAATAACTAGTCTCATAGCAAACCGAAGAATACGACTGAGCAACCCCAGTACTCGACAAAGTGCTCATAAAGCACTTGCTATTAATTCCAATTTTTTCCATTCTGGAGGCATCCACAACAGTTCCAAACTCAGAGCCTCGACAAGCTCCATTAGTAGTCGGCTGTCGATAAGAGCAATAATCCATATACATATCCGACCCTCCTCTTTTCGAGCTGCTAAAATACTGAAACTCGGGACTTAAGTCCTTCGTATAAGTAGCTAAATTGCAATAAGCCTTATTAAGTGCAAAATAATCACAAGTACTAGTTTCAGCAGCAGAACAAAACCAATTCGCGAAGTTGCTAACACCCGCATTGATACACTTATCACTAAAAAATGAACACCCTGCATTTTTCGCAAAGTTAAGACTTTGTCCCATGGTAAAGTTCGCATCATACCACCCAGTATCTTTAAGTAAAGCAAGAGTAACAGAAGAAAAGACAACATCTTGCATAACATGAGAAATCATGATTTCATTATAAAAAGTCCTCATCTCCCAATGAGACCCAATCGTTCCAGACCCTCCCTGATCTTCCAGTTCCGCTCCATCAAGTGTGGCACATAAGGTCCTAACATGTGTAACAACATTCGGAGTAACAAGTAAAGTCTTAGTCGCTCCTCTGATAGTCACTGTTTTCGTCAATTCACTGTCAAGATAAGAAACTCCTCCTTTCTTCCAGTACTTCATAAGTCCACTGCTGAAGCCTAAGATATGAGTGGTTTCATGAATCAACACGCTAAGGCGTGTTGAAATATCAGAATTTTCATAGTTTTGAGTATTTATCACAATGCGACCGGCATATACTGCCCCTGTCACTTGATCCACTGCGCAAGAACCTGAGTAAGCCATGTAACTTTGGCCTTGAAGTGAATTACTTGTCACGTAAATCGCGATGTCTGTGTCTGAGATGCCGTATGTCTTGTGGTACTCGGGAATTAAAACTTCTGAACCACAACTGTTG
This sequence comes from Stentor roeselii, assembly GCA_006503475.1. Taxonomy (NCBI): domain Eukaryota; phylum Ciliophora; class Heterotrichea; order Heterotrichida; family Stentoridae; genus Stentor; species Stentor roeselii. Next base: position 46,045 of record RSEH01000260.1, read on the forward strand.
ATTTCTGATAAAAGCAAAGTACCGGATATTGAATAGGTCTTTAGAGAAAGGGAAAAAAAGGACTGGACTGATGAAAGAAGTGAGAAAAGGGAATTGCTGGATGATTCGGATGAATCGTATGTTGAGAGGTTGTAAAAAATGAAGGAAAGGCGAAGAGGGGACAAGGATGAGGAACGGCTTATGAGGTGACGATTTGAGAATGGACCGAATTGGATTGAATCTTGGGGACTTGCACAGTCCCAGGATTTTATCAGGGTTATCAAGAGGAGAGGTATCAGTACCCTTATCATAGTAAATATGGTTCAATAACTAACTTAAATATTGTCTACCTTTAATTACCCTTCCCTAGTTAATAATAATGAATAAAAGTCATTATCATATTGATAAACTGATTTACAAAACTTACAAATTTTATACTGAATAGTTTTACTTAAATCATAAAGCTTTTCAGAATCACCTTTTCAAATATTTCTTCTAAAATTTTCATATTTTCCTAATTTGAACCAAAATTAAACCAATCTTTCAATCCCTTAAAATCAACTCACAACCTCATCATCAATTAATCCAATTTCAGAAAGGATCTTTGTATTTATCCTAATCAAAAATTCTTAAATATACCCTAGTCAAAAAACTCTAAGACTTGCAAATAAATGGATTTCATATTAATATACTTGAAATATGTAAAATTCATATGAAATACCCTCTAACTCAAGCAATACAAAAAAGGTTCTACCGAGATTTGAACTCGGGTTACAGGATTCAGAGTCCTATGTGATAACCTCTACACTATAGAACCGGTAAAGGTGTTACCTCAAGCAGTAATAAATACAACCAAAAGTATTTGTCTTTAAATAGATAGTCATCAATTCATAAAATTATTTCAATACCAAAGTAAATTTCTGCCCTAATGTCTAAAACAGGCGAAAAATATTTACCAAAGTAAATCAATAAGAGTCAAATATCAATAATCTCTCCATTTATCCTATATTTCATCGACTTTAATTCAAATCTTCTAAAGAACCTCTAATTTAAAACTTGTTTCCAGCCATAAAATGAAAATCACCCAATTATTACTACTTGTTAGCCTTCTCATCGTTTCGCATTCCTGGGAATGTGGAGGTGCCCGAAACATGGTAAAACATGGCGCAAGACATGAAAGAGCTTTGCTGAGCCGTTCTTCTTCTTTCAGCAAAATCCGAATTCACTTCGAGTACATTGATTTCGATCTGGGCACCACGAAGTTAAATGACTATTTTAAAACTACCTTGATGGGAGCAGCGAATAGTTTCTTCACAAATACAATCAAAACTTATTCAGTTCAAGGAAACATCATTGTTGATGAAACTTCTTGCGATATTGTCGATATCCCAAGCAGTCACCAAACAACAGGAGTAGCTAATACTGATTTAGTAGTCTACGTTTCTAGTCTTTCAGACGAAGACGAAGGGTACATCGCATATGCTGGGCCCTGTACTCTAGACACCAAGAACCGAGGCATGCCGACTTCAGGCATCTTAGTGATCAACAAGCCATACTTCGTAGATAGTGACTTCGCAAGTCACTATTCAACAGTGACTCATGAGATGTATCATATCTTTGGATTCAACTCAGGACTTTACGATTATTGGACTAAGCCTGATGGCTCATCTTATAGTGAAGTGACTTCAAAAGTCACCATCAGAGGGGCTTCGAAGTTGATACTAAAAACTCCGAATGTCATCGCTAAGGCCAAAGAAGCCTTTGGATGCAGTACTATTCAAGGCATTGAACTTGAGGAGTATGGAGGAGAAGGCACTGCTGGGTCACATTGGGATATGAGGATCATGTATAATGACTTTATGATGGGAAAAGATATCGAAAATCCTATATACTCAACGATTACTTTGGCATTGCTTAAGGACTCTGGGTGGTATGATGTTGATTATACTTATGTTACTCAGCCTATGTTTGGAAATGGAGCTGGATGTGACTTTTTTGATAAGAAATGTGTTAGTAATGGAAAGTCGAATTTCCCGAGTTTATTTTGTGATGACCCTGATCTTGATTTAACTTGTGATACTTTTGCTTTGAGGAAATCTAAATGTTATATTGGGCAATACAACAGCAACCTTCCTTCAGCCTTTCAGTACTTTTCAAATAAAAAGATAGGTGGCGATCCATACTGTGACTACTGTCCAACATTCAGACCCTACTCAGACGGAGACTGCCGAAGTTCAAGCGTATACATGGAAGACAACACAAGCGAAAAGTCAGGTGCAAATAGTAGATGTTTCCAAAGTACCCTCTCAAAAAAGTCCACATTGACCCAATACGCAGCCTGTTATGAAGTCTTATCCTGCAGTTCAACAGGGGCGATAGTCCAAGTCGGTACAAACAAAGTGACCTGCCCATTCACAGGAGGTTCATTTTCAGTCACAGGGTTCAAAGGGAAACTGACTTGCCCCAGTTCAAAAGTCCTCTGCAAAAACATTCCTTGTCCTGATGGCTGCTCAGGAAGAGGCAAGTGCGTTGATGGAGTCTGTAAATGTGACTCTGGATATTCTGGCACTAATTGCTTGACTGTCAGTTCTGGATCAGCATGTGGGTCTAGTTGCTCAACTTGCAGTAGTGGAAAGTGCACCAAATGTAAAACTGCGTTTTACTTGAGCAGCGGCTCTTGTAAGGGCTGCCCTACTAAATGCTCTGAATGCACTAGTTCAACGAAGTGCACTAAGTGTAAGACTGGATATAAGCTCAGCAGTGGAGCTTGCAAGTAGTTAGGATTAAGTTAGATTAGTTAGGTTATGATGTTGGAGTGGAAGTTAGAGGGTTTGAGGATTAGGAATTAAATTATGATTAGGTGATTAGAGAGTGGATTGAAGATTTTATGGGATTTTGGAGGTTTTGAATTGTTTTTCATGGTTTTTTTCAATTTTAGTTTTTGAGTTTTGGATTTTTTGGGTTTAATGAATGATGAGTGAAGGTTATGTGATTGGAATCTTTTTCAATATTATCATAAAGGGTTCTGAGTTTTTCAATGAATATAAGATGATGCTCTTTGTGTTGAATAGAACCTGTTCTAATAAATAATAACTAAAAATTCCAGGTATTTTTAAAGAAACTGATATACACAAAGGTATCTTTTCTTGAACTGGTTCTAGAAACAGGATGAGCTTGTTGATTCAAAAGTGGAATTTTGTTCTAAATTATTGAAAAAATTGATAAGGCTTTCACCCCATAATAAAGCACATAAACTTATCTAAAAACTGGATAAAATTACTTGGAATATTTTATAAATCTCTTTGAACACCCTTCACTTTCAGATTATTTAGAGTTTGGGCTGCTTTAAAGAATTCAGAGCAGGACTGAGACTTTTCATTAAAGTAAGGTTATTGTCAGTTCTTTAAAATTAAAAGTTGCAGGTTTTTTATTGTTTAGCTTTTTATAAGGATTTAAACTTGCTTAGATTTATTAATTGTCAGAAGCAGTTCGACTTGTTATGAAAATAGTTTAACGAAGTAGATATGATCTGGATTTTCACTGAATCTTGAAGTATGTCAGAATGATCATCAACATGGACTTTCTTTAGAAACCTAAATGACTCACAAGTGCTGAATAATTGAGGCCTCAGTCTAAAATTTTTAACGTTCAACACTTCGAAAGTATTTTTATCTTTGGTCAACTTGGCTTAACTTAAGCCCAAAACCAGATATGGATGAGAGATTTAGATTAGCCTGATAAATTTGTTTATTTAAGTGGGTTGGGTGGAATCATGGAATAGAACTTAAAGTTTGTAATTGGATTATTTATAATGATTGGGTTTGATTGTTACTTCATTGAAAAAGTATAAAATTAGAGTTATTTCTATTATCTAACTAACTAAGCATTTATAAATGATCGTGATAACAGGGCTTATAATTATTCTCAAAAATGATAAAGTAGCTAAAATAGATCCTATACGTCCTTTGATAATCGCAAAATTTAGTATAACAGAAGCAAGCATAAAAAAACACACAAACAATATCATAAGGAACACAAGTGCGCATTTAACACATAAACACCATTCACACATATTTTTGCCTTTTAACACACTTATTATTTTGAATATAATATATATGATAATTGCAGCAGCTGTTCCAGGGAAATTGATTATCATTACTATTATAGTAATACATTTTCCTTTGGACTTTTTAATCAAAAAATAAGTAATAATTCCATTCACCACAATAACAGATATGCCGACCGTGTAACCTAAAATTCCACCGTAAAGTCCTATTGGACCTTCAATACAATCTCGATAATCGCAACTTGAAATAGGACCAATCATCAGATTTAAAACCATTTTTAGTACGGGTAAATAATAGTTCAATATTCCAATAGTTATTTTTAGTGTAGAAGTTTGGTTTTCAATAGGAAGAAATTTAACGATGCTTTCCCCGATAGTCCCTAGAAGTGTGACAAAACAATAATAAGAAAAAAATGCAATAAAAACAGTTTCAAGTGATTCATCATTAATCACATCAACAATTGTATCAGCATCTCCTGGGATATCCCCACAATCTTTATAAATCCCTTTTTTTACAACTGTTTTATAATAGTCTTCATTATAATCGCTCTCACTTTGACTCTCTGTTAAGTTTCCTATTATAATTATGCTATAAATAGGTCGATCAAGGTAAGAAACCAATTTTTGACGTAGTTCAATTCCTAGAATTACAGACTCATAAATGTAAAAACCGAGGAATATTAAGCCAGATATGATTCTAGATTTTATTTTATCTACCATTGAATCAAATAAAATCTCTGCAAAACGTTCTTTAGTTTCTTCGTCGCAGCAGTTCATGCCACAAACATTTTCATCATCAGTTTTTCCCATTTATATAATTATACTTTTTATAGAAATTCTTGTAAAATTTAAAAAATGGTAACTTTTATGAAATTATATTTTTATTTATGGACTGCTTATATGTTCAAAGGATTTTATTAATAAAGCTCATAGAGATTAGGTTTATTATTAGAAAAAGAATGATTCGAGGTATTGGATTATGATTTATATAATAACAAACTTTATTGAATATAATTTTTTTATTATAAAAATTCCTTTAAGGTTGAATAACTCCAATTATCACCTTTAAAAAGTTACTTACAGATTGTTATAAATATTTTTTATTTAAACTTGTTCTCAGTTCTAAACAAGTTACTTTAATTTAGCACTAAAACAGTTAAATAAATTTATAATCTTAATCATAGCCTCTGTTAATCAAAACCAAAGCCAATAAATTGAGTTATTCTTCGGGTAAGATCTATACGACTTAGAAAGAAAAGTAAAGAAGTTTTTTGATGACTTAATAAAATCAAAGTATCTTGAAAAGAAGACCTAAAAGGGTAAATATTGATCTTCTCAACCGAGACGATTCCTTGAAATATCGAAGTTACTCTATCGAAACAAGTACAGAAGAAAAAAATAAATTATTCTATCAATACTTATAATTGAGTAATAACGCAGATAAAGGCCCGAATCCTCTCAGCTTCATATTTAATTTAGCTATTTTTTGAATAAGCAACTGAAAGCGTTACGTAAAAGATCGAAATAATTATTTGTCAAGTAATGTTCGCAGGAAGTTTGTATTTTTTATAGTATATATGACTTTAACATAAGGAAAGCATCTTATTATATATCTTCACTAAAAAACACTGAATCATAATTTGTCAATATATTTCTTTAAACACTTAAACTTCAACTAATACCTAGCGGCTTGTCCAAAAAATTAACGATCAGCAGTCAGATGATTATTAATCAATATGCAAGAATTATGATACTGAAAAAAAAAATCATTTGTTATATAGAATTAATAGACCAAAAACAAGCTTTAAAGTGAATTATCCAGCAATCTATTTGTAATAAAGTTGAAATTTCAAGAAGAAATCTTAAGAAGTACAATTATAAATCACTATATTCATAAAATCTCAATCATTTAAACACCCCCAATTAAAATACCTGTAATGCCTATAAAATCCTTAAAAAATAACGCCAGAAATTCAATCAACCACAAATTCCTAAAAAATCCTTCATCCTAATCTTAATAAATTTAAAGATTATTGAACCTATAAGCCTTATCAAATAACTATCGATACGTGACCTCTGAATTCAACATCAGATTAGAATCATGAATATCTTTCATTTTAATCATGTCATATCTAACATTCAAACACCGATGAGAATTTAAAGTTCAACTTAAACTTATGCCCCAGTTTTCAAAAAAAATCATTTAGCAAATATATTACTATTAAAAAAATCATCATTTCTATCACTCTTTCCAGCTTCAATAAAAAAACTAAACACTTAAATCTTCTTTTCACAAAAATCCTAATACTAAATCCAAATCTCCTTCTCTTTCCACAGACATACTTCCTACTCTAAGATTAATTTTTTTTCTTAATAACATTTTCTGCATTTTTCTTCATCACCTTTTTAACAATCCAAGTACTTACTCGAGGAGCGACTGACTTTAAAAAAAAAGGAAGAAACTGCAAGGTTTGAGTGATGATTATTTCTTTTTCTCCATTAAAAATCCCTCTAACAGCTATTTTTGCGAATTTCTGACATTTGATGCCATTTGCGTTTCTTGGGTCAGAAAATCCTGATTTTTCTCCTTTTTCATTCAAAGCGTTTTGAGTGATTTTCGTGTCGATGTACCCTGGGGCGAGATTGACGACTGAGACACCCAAATCACGGAGTTCGGCGCTCATTGATTGAAAATAACTGATTATTCCACTTTTGCTACCTGAATAACCTGATGAACCGATGGAGGGCAGAAGACCTGCTGTGCTTGAGACTACTACTACTGTTCCTTCTCGGCCTGATAGATGATTTATGAATGCTTTTGTTAGAGCGATCACGCTTAAATAGTTCACTTCCATTAAGGCACGCTCTGGATGGATGGTTTCTAGGTTGTGGATGAAGAAGGATCTTTGACTTACTCCTGCATTGTTTATTAAGATATCGACTTTTTGAGTGGATAGTAATACCTGTGCCCTCTCTATAACTTTCGAAGAGTCAGATAAGTCAAGTGGGAAAATCTTCGAGTTGGGCATCAAAGAATGAACTCTTAATAGCTCTGCCTCATTCCTTCCTGATAAAATGACGAAAGCTCCTAAGGAGTGGAACTCTTTAGCCAGCCCTTCTCCTATTCCAGCAGAAGCTCCAGTGATCCAGATGGTCTTGCCCTTGAATGAAATGGGTCTAAAGCGTTTCCAAGCCATTCTGAGTAAAAAAAGTGAAGCTAGGACAATAAGAATCCATAAAATCATAATTATAACTCGCTATTTGATGAAGGGATATCAAGATGCCTATAATTCATCGATTTTTTATAAATAATCAATATGCTTCTCTATCGAATCCCGAAGCTTTTCTTTTGAGCACAAGAAAAAATTAAAGAATTCAATAATTACATGTTTTTTAAGGATTTTGAATAAGACCATGTGCCGAAGTTTTAAACTCTCCTTTAAAAGTCAAGAAGCTTTAGTCATGGGGTTTGATGAGAATATAAATAAATTGAATTATTTTACTAATCTTGTCTTTGGACAGCTTTCTTCTGTCTTTGAAAATTAATCATCTATAGTTGAATCAGCTTACACTTACTATCAATATAAAAACTCCAAAGACTTATACTCTAGACTACTTATCCACCTCAACATGTGTCTTTCGTTCAAAACGTAAATGAAACAATCATTTGATTTAAGTCACTGTTCATGGATCCTTCACTTGACAGACTTCTTAAGCCCTACTCCTGGATGCATGGAACAAATAACCTTAAACTTAAAAGGTTTATTTGTAAAACTATCTTAAACTACAAAAACATTCAATAAACATATCACTCTTCTTATCTTTAATAAAAGAGAATATGTATTCCTCTCAAATAATACTCAGAGATGATACTTAATGTATCTATTGATCAACTCAGTTATTTTCAAGGAAAGGTCGAAGTTAAAACATTCGATTAGTTCAGAAATTAAAGTGAAGACTTCTTAAAAAAAATCTTTAAATTTATCCTTCTACTGATTCAGCCTTTTTAAATTATTCAACTTGCGATGCGGTCCTAGTCTGCAGTTTGAAAAAAGCTAAAGTCGAGTAGGTTTAATCATTAAACTAAAAATCTAAATTTGAAATACCTAAAAATTGATATGATAGCAAGTCCAGATAAAAACACCTTAAATTAATCCCAACAATAAAAAAACAATATTCCTTCCATAAATTTATTTCTTTAAAAGCCCATCAATAATAAAACTTTAAATTCCCACTCCAATCCCCAAATCCTTCCAAAAACCCCAAAACATGAAAATCCCAAAACCCAAAAAAGCTCCAAAATTCAAATCCAAAAAGCCCCATAATAAATTCATGAGAATCAGCAAGATTCTTTTCACAAACACTCCAATGGAAGAACTTGAAGAAGAACCCTCTTCAATCTTCGACTCAATCGAAGACCCTCAAATCTGCCACATCTGCAGCAGTAACTTTTCTCTTCTAAACACGAAATATCCTTGTTCAATCTGCAGACTGCCAGTCTGTTTAAAAGACTCAAGTTTTTTCTCTTCAAAATCAAGAATTTGCGATCAATGCGAACATGAAGTTTTAGTTGAAGAAATCTGGAAAGAGAAAAAAGCTTTTAAAGACCAAATCATTCAAAACATTCAAGAAACTTTAAAAGAAAATCAAGAAAAAACAAAACTTACAGAAATACAAGTTTTGAAAAATGAGAAACTTCGACAAGAAATTCTTGAATTTCAAAAGAAATCTGATGAAGATATTGAAAAACTCAAGAAAAATGCTGATGAACTTGAAAAAATCAACGATCAAGTCGAGAAAAATTTAGAATTTGTTCAGGCTGATGCTCAGTCAAGGGTAAATTATGAGGCTTTGATGGTGGAAAAACTCGCGAAATCTCAGGAACATCTTAGAATGATTAAAATTGATGTTGATGAAGTACTGCTTGAAAATAGATCTATTGAAAAACAGATTAAAGAAGCTTCTGAACCTATTACTGATGAGGAACTTTCGATGATTTATAATGAGATTTGTGTTTTTTGTAAGCAGCAGGTTAAGGAAGGAGAGAATTTTGAGGTGACGGGGAAGGTTTGCACCTGCTTATCTTTTTAGGATTATAGTTTACTTTAATCAATTATTCATTGAATTATTAGTAGATTTATATACTTTCTCTTAAATGGTCAGTTTATTTATTGATAGTTGATCAGGATTCACAGTTTTAAATTTTTCTTTTAACTGGCTTTAAAGAGTTTTACTTACTCAATTTTTTATATTTTTATGTTCGAAATATCTTTCATGGATGATATTTTAGGATATCAACAAAGTTTAGGGTTGAAATTAAAGTAGCCTTGCATTAATGTTTATTGAACTTGAGTATAGGCTTATACTTGGATGTCTGGCTTTTGAGAATAAATGATACGAAGCCAAAAGGATTCAAAACTTTTAATATAAGAGGTAATTCTTATTATGCATTGTCGAACTATTCAGTACCTGGTAAAATTTTTATTATAATGGAAACAACAGTTGTCAAGATCGAATACAAGTAAGATATGAGGAAACGGGACTTCCACTTTATTAGTGTATTATTTCCTAAAAATTACCGTTTATACATGTACCATACATTGAAGCTATTCTTAATCTGATAGAAAATGCATAAACCCTAGTGAAGAAGTTTTTAAGTATTAAGGATAAGCCAGTATTCTTTACCTTTATCATGTTATAATAAAACCAAGTCTAATACTAATTTGAAAAAGTTTTTGGAATAATTGAATAAATAAACTAAGATCATTAGAGGATTTGACCTTTCATATAATGACTCGTTAGTATGCTATAATTTAAAATTTGATCTAATAGCTTTAAAATGTCCTTATCTATTGAGAGCATTATCATAAGATTAATCCTCTAGATTATTTGAGTTAAAGCTTCAAAAATAAATGGGCAATCATACTTCTAAGTCAAAAACATTTGATGAAAACTCTAAAAATCCTGAAAAACTCCCTCTCGAACAAAAGATATTCGAAAACTATTCTCTTTATTCAAAAAACATAAAAGATCACCAAAAAAATTTATACGCTTGGCCTTTCTTGTCTTCAAAATTAAAGTCAAAAGAGATATCAACAGTCTCTTTTTCTCCATGCAGTAATTTAATCGGATACTCATCAGAAGCCAATGTTGTAATAGAAAAAGCTCATTCAACAAAAAAGAAGGTTTTATTCAAATACAAACACCCCAAGACTGTCAAAACTTTGACTTTTTCATTGAATGGCAACCTTATCGCTTCAGGGTCGAAAGACTTAAGAATAAGAATTTGGGACTATAATAAATCAAATAAAGAGATAAGGATTCTAGAGTATCATTCAGAGGTTAACTCTTTGTCCTTCTCGCCTGGATCTAATCATTTGGCAGCTGGTTATCAGGATGGAGTTTTGATTATTTGGGATTTGAAGGAAGAAACAGAGCCAATTTTACTTTCTGAACACTCTTCTTTCATTAGTTGTGTCAGGTATTCACCTGATGGGACGATGATTGCAACGGGATCGAATGATAAAACACTGAAGATTTGGAATCCTTTTCAACAAAAGGTAGAGTTTTCTCTCATTGATAAATATTCTTATCCTATTAGTTGTTTGTCATTCTCACCAGACAGTCACTTTATAGCTACTGCAAGACAAACAATCCTAAATGTCTGGGATTTGAAGTCAAAAACAATAGAATTTCTTCAAATTGAAATTCAAATAATATTCACTACTTTAATGTTTTCACCTGATGGTTTGCATATCGCAGCAGGTTTTACCGATAAAAAAATCAAAATTTGGAATTTTCAAAAGAAAAGAAAACAATTTTCCCTTAATGGACACACCTCATCAATAACCAGTTTAAGTTTTTCAAATGATGGTAGGTATTTATCAACAGCTTCAAAAGACCGAACGATAAAAATCTGGGATTTTCAACAAACAAAAAGTGAAGTCACAACTGAAATTTATTCAGATATTATTCATTCGATTACTTTTTCACAAGACGGAAGATTTTTAGCAGCTGGGTCAGGCACCTCAAGTATAAAAGTATGGACTTGGCCTAATAAAACAGAAGAATTTTATTTATATGGTCATTTGGATAAAGTTAATTGTTTGGTTTTTTCTCCAGATTCAAAAAAACTTGTTTCAGGTTCAAAAGACAGTTTGATTAAAGTTTGGAATATTAACAAAAGAATTGAAGAATTTTCTCTTTTTGGGCATAATTTGAGTGTTAATAGTCTTTGTTTTACAAATGACGGAAAATTTATTGTTTCAGGATCATCTGAGTTGTGTATTAAATTATGGGACTTAGAAGAAAGAATTGAAAAATATTCTTTTATTGGGCATGTTTTCTTGGTAAGCTGCATTTCTATTAGTCCTGTTGGAGATTTTTTCGCTTCTGGGTCTTTTGATCAAAGTATTAAAGTCTGGAATTATATCAGGTATACTGAAGAATTTTCATTTCTCCTTGATTTTCCAGTTAATTGTTTGGTGTATGTAAGAAATGGAACTAGATTGGCTGTTGGAACCTCAGAATTTATTATTTATATTTTAAGTATACAAGAAAAAGCAATTGAATTTTATCTTCAAGGACATTCTGGGAGTATAAACTGTCTTTTGTATTTATCTGAACATATTTTAGTCTCAGGATCGAATGATCAATCGGTAAGGGTCTGGAATTTGCAAGAACAAAAGGAAGAATACAAACTCTATGGAAATATAGTTTCAATAAAGAGCCTAGCAATCTCACCCAATAAAATTTTTTTAGCAGCATGCACAGGTGGTTTAATTATAAATATCTGGGATTTACAAAAGAAAACTATTTTTTCAAATCTTTTCGGACATTCTTGCTGGTCAAACCATTTCCCATATTCTCCCAGAGGTAGATATTTAATAAAAGCCCAAGAATCTAAATCAAAAAAGTATCAATTAATAGTCTTCGATATTTATAAACAAAAAGCAATAATGACTATCAAAGATTTTTTTTTATCATTGAGGACGTTTAGCTTCTCTAATGATGATAAACTTTTAGCGATTTCTTCAAACACAAATCTTGTCCAAATATACGACCTAGAAAAAAATATAGAAAAGTTCAAGTTTTCATTTCATAGATCAGTTATAGTTCAAACCTGTTTTTCATACGATTCAAAATTTTTAGCTATTGGATTCAAAGATAGTATTCAGATCTGGAGTTTGGAAACAGGAAAAAAATACAAAAAAATAAAAAAGATTTTTTCAGTTGTTTCTCTGTCGTTTAGTCCAGATTCTAAATTTTTAGTGGCTTATATTTCTTTTACTATTTTTTTTTATAGTTTGCCTAGCTGTGTTAGTGATTTTTCAATTATTTTGGCCACTAAAAATATTGTAAAGCGTTTGAAGTTTAGTGAAGATTCTAAGTTTTTACTTGCATATACAGATTTTGAATGCTTTCAATTTAACTATATAAATAAACTTTTTTATATTCTTGATGATACTTTGGTTAATATTATTGATAAAGGAAATGATTTGAAGAGTTTATACAAGCATTCTCTTCCTATACTCGCTTGTTCACAATATTACCCAGAGGGTCAAAGAAGTATGATGAGTCTTCAAAGTAAATACAGAGATATTTTATCTGAATCAATTATTTATTTTCAAGCTAAGAAATCAATAAAAATCTTGAAATATTTAATAAAATTCACTAAAATCGATATTTTTCCTGATTTCATTGATAGTAAAGCTCTGACCATCCTTCATCAACATTTCCAACAAAAAGATTTACTTTTAACTGAATCTTCAGAAAACTATCTAGAAATGATTATTTATTTTTTTCAAGATATGTTAGAAAATTCACAAGACCAAGAAATTGCTTCATGTTCCTTGAATCAGTTGAAAAGTATCAAGGAATTCAAAAGAAAACAAATTAATTTTCAGACATTTTTTCAAAATTCCGAGATGAAAAATAAAATCTTAATTGAAGAACTTTACGAATGGAAACAAATTGGCTCAGAATCTGGACTTTTCTTTGAAACTAGTTATTTTGAAGCAAAGTATTTATTAGATGAAGTTCTTATTAAGAAGATTTCTATTTCTAGCGATATTTTTCAAGTTTATAAGAAAAAAATACTGTTTCAACTGGAAAAGGAGGCAAAATGCTATGAACTATTAACTCAAATAAAAAATCAACCTCATTGTTTTAATGTTTATTACGGAAGCATCAGAATAAGAAATGATTTCTACTTAATAATAAAAAATCATGGAATGAGATTGGATTCTTTTATTTGTTATTTTAGAGAAGAGGGTAATCGAGTCCCACTGTTCAATGTTGCAGTTGCTGTTTTAAATTTACTTAGATCATTTTCAATGATGGAGGGTAAAAATATTTTTCATCGAAATATCGAGCCTCAGTCATTTCTCATAGATGAAAATTATAATATTACAATTATAAACTTTCTACATTGTGCAGTTAAAACAGAAGATGGTTTTTATGACCCAGAAGATTATTTGTTACCGAAAAGATCAGAAAATTATAAAGCTCCAGAAGAATTATCTTGTGTTTCTGAATTTGATGTTGAAAAATGTGATGTTTTTTCATTGGGACTTGTTATTCTTGAATTTGCAACTTTGGAAAAAATTGAAATTATTAGAGAAAATATCAATTTTTTTATTGATTGGATTAGAAATTCTGATTTAAATTGGCTTGAGAAGTTATTAAAAAAAATGCTAAGTGATAGACCTGAATTTAGGATGAGTTTTAAAGATTTGATTATTTTTATTGAAAATGATATTTCTGAGACAATGTCAAATTCAATCGCTTAGTTAATTTTAGTTATTTATTCGATATGGTTCTGAATTGTTTGATTTTTTTTAATGATTTAGATGGATATGGATAGCTATTAATTGAACGATAGGAGATTAATAAATTTCTAATTAACATGAATATTGTTGAGTGACGATACAAGATCAAATCTCAGAAATTTATTTATGATATTACTGAGACATATTTTCATCTTTTAATAATTAATGGTCTTTTGGTTGAGCCCTGGCTTCATCTCCAAACTTCCCTCTTTAGTTAGCTTAATTAAATCTTCAATCTCTGGTTCAGTTAGAGACTATAAACTCCAACAAAACTGTCCGTAGATGACTTGATTTTTTATTATATCTTTTTTAACTGTTTCAGTATTTCTTAGACGTTTGTTTCAGCAAAAGTCCTTAAATCTAATTTTCGCTCGGCTCTATCTTTTGGTAACTATTAGAGCTTTTCATGAAATTGAACAATTTTCAATAATTTTCAATTAGCTTGAAATCCTTATGAAAATATTTTTTTCTTTCAAGAAGTGTCTAAATTTCTTATTTTTCAGTATTTTACTTAAGCGATCTTGATGTCTTCTTTGATTATTTTTAAGTTTGATTCAATAATTTGACTCAAGCTTATGATTCGCTCTTTAATCTTTGAAGATAGATCATCAAAAAGTGAATTGAAGACTGTAAGAAAGAATTCTTGAAATTTAATTTTCTTGCTTTTGAATTGTAAAAACTAACGATTTCAAATCAAATATGAAAAAGATTCAACTTAAGACTACACAGATTAATTATCGAGGTTTTGATTATTTAAATTTCTAATCTCTTACAAATCTTCGAATGAAAAAATAGCTAATAGAAAGTTATCCTTAAAGTTAATTATGAGACTTATTAGTCTGAGTTTATAAGAAAAACAGAAGCAAGTTTGCTATGGATTGCTCTGATAAAGAAGAGAGTTAAAATTTCAAGTGGAAATAATGAATAATGTATCTAAATATAGATATTTAACTTATAAAATGCTTTGCCAATATGAAGAATGCATAAAAGAGGCACAAACTTTGTGTGAATCATGCACAGCAAATCAATACATGTGCACTGATCATGCTGAAAGTCATTTAGTCTCTTTCAAACATCATTCAATAAAATTAGTCTCTCGATCTCATCTTCAATCACTTTATTTAGAGTCAAGAAAATCAGAGATCAAAAAGTGTTTAATCCAAATAACTGAAGATACCCAGACCATGATATCAATAATAAAGGAAGTATCTAATGATTGTATAAGAAAACTAAATGAAATGAATAGAAATACCTCGAAAACGAGAAAATTTGAACCGGTTAAATTACAAGGTTCAAGAATTTTAATACTTTTGCAACAGTCAGGCCTTTTGCCGATAGATCTTAATGACTGGCTTGAAAAGGAAATTAAAATTATAAGTGAAGAGATAAAAAATTCAAAGAAAATTCTGGATCAGAAAGATCAAGAAATTCGAAGATTACAAATAGAATTAGAGAAAATTAATCAAGAGAAGGAATTGAGTTCTTGTCGAATTGAAGATGATGGGAAAAATATTAGAAATCTTGTATCAGATGAAAAAAATTGTGAGTTATCTGAATCTTTGAGAATTAATGACAGTTCTCAGATTGAACACAATGAAAAATCTGCTAATATAGATGATATAAAAATTGATGTTGAGCACAAGGATGATGCCCAGACAACAAACGTTAATGAATCTAATATTCATAAACCTATAAGCGATTCTAAAACTTGTGATGATGACGAAAGTAAAGAAGTAAAAAACGATATTAAAAACTTAATAGAAGAAGTTCACAAATTTTTTAAAATGTAAAGAAAAATCAGTGAAGTGCAAAAAAACAACGAAGAAATCATTAAAAGGGAGGAGCTAAAGGAAGAAATTAAACAAAAAGAAGAAAATGAGATCGAGAAATTGAATCAACGTGAGTTAGAACAAGTAAAAGCAGCTAATCTAGAAAGAGAACAAAAGATTAAAGGTACTTTTTTATTAGTTTTCAACGGCTTAAAACTAAAAACTAAAAGAAAACATGTATCAACGAAATGGACTTTTATTGACGGAACAAGATTAAATGATAGAGAAATTCTACTAAGTTATGATGGAAAATATCTTTTTAGATGTCAGCTTTAATCAGGTAAATTTCATCAGACTGTAAAGATGAAATAGTTGGTATTTTTTAAAGAGTTGGTAAAAGACGATCAGATTGTAATTTATATTTAGGTCAATGTATTTGATTTCAAGGGAGTAATTTTAAAAAGAGGCTTGTATTGTTGAATAGTAACTGTTTGGAACCTTCAGATTAGGGATGCTGAAATAGATAAGGAACAAAGGTACCTCAATGATGGTGCTTATGCTAAAAAATGGAAGGCGAGGTATCCAGAATGTGTTTATCAAAAATGGAATAGGTCTTAGGATAATTAGTATTAAGCTTTAATAGTCACAACAAACTGATAGTTAGACCTTTGATATTTTAAACCTAATTAACTAACTAACTAATGCCAAGCCTTATAGATGCATTCAGGATATCTTTCTTTCCAAAACCATGCTTTGCTGCCATTAAATTTTCGGTAGTGAAGTTTATACTCTTTATCTTTCAGATCCCAGACATCTACTAATTGCTCATCACATGCTTCTGAATTAAAAATACTTGCTGATAACTCTTACACCCTTAATATTCTTTACAATCTTTTCAGAAAATACATCCGTTGTCTATTTATAAATACATACTTCAAATATTTTACATTCTAAAAAGATTTCACCATCTTGTTGTTTTTTACAATCTATTATCTCCTACCTTTCTGATAAATACATCTAAATAAAAAGTTTCCATTATTCGATAGTAAAAACTCCTTGTCACCATCATTAACTTTACCTATAAAATTCCAATGTTGCTGTACATAAATCTTTTTGTTTACAAAGCTCATCTTTTGAAAGTCTATTTAAAAAAACCTTTAATTTCCTTTTCTTTTTTTTCAGCTTCTTTACTTACACCCTTGTTTTCTTCAAAATGTTTATTCAATTTAAATAGTTCAGTATTTTTTAATTCAATTTCATTTTCAAGTGCTTTGATAACACCTTGTTTTTTGTCAAGTAATTCATTAAAATTTACTTCAATTTCATTATTTTTTGACTTTGAATCAATTAATTCTTGATTTAATTTAGTATTCATTTCTTTGAGTTCTTGTATATAAGAGTCCTTTTGTTTTTCGACTTCTAAAGTTTTTTCCATATCTGTTGCAAGTAGCTTCGCTTGATCAATAAGAAAATTTATTCTTCGCTTATCGAAATAAAGAGGTTGAAATTTTAGAATTTGAGTCATGTTGTTGTTGAGATTTTTTAAGTGTTTAATTGAGTCATTTGAAGAGCTTTTCACTGCGGAAATGATTGAATATGTTTGGTCTGTTATTTGGGATATGCATTTTTTGATGTCTGATTTTAAAGATCTTATATGCAGGATAAATAGTTGTTCTTTATTGAGAAAAAGTATTGAATGAGTTTGATTTGAATTAACATGATTAATTGAGTGCTCTGTACATAGATATTTGCAGGTTGAACAGGATTCGCAGATGTTTGTAGCGTCTTTAAGACATTCAGGCACTTCACAAGACATATTTATAAGTTACATAATCAAACCGCATTACATCAAACAACTCATCTAAATATCTCTTACCAATCCTACCAAAAAAATATTCAAATAAAAATTTCATGATAAACTCAATCCTATCCTTCAATCAATTAAATTTTCTCATTACTCAAAACATTAAATCGCCCATATACTTCTTCCTAATAATCGAGACAGCATCTTTCCTAATCGCTTCAAACTTATTCTTAACACTAGCAACTTCATCCTCCTTATTTTTCCTAAGTTGTTCAACAACCATGGCAATGACTCCACCCTGTCCATCAAGTTTATTGATTTCAGTTTCATACCTGACATTAATTTCACTAATAGCATGACTCTGCTGAGCAAAATGATTTTCCAAAAATTCTTCCATTTCTTCCTGTAAATTTCCTCTAAACCCACCAGCAGAAACATCACTTTTTTCAATTTCCAGAACACAACTAGCGTTCCTAGCCCTCATCGACGTTCTTCTCTGATCCCTTCTAGTTAAAAGTCCTTCTTCCTGCCTACTAAAGCTCGATCTAATCCTTTCAGTGACTTTTTGTGCTTTATTAGTTTCCTGAACAATAAGATCAGCACCAGCAAGAGTATTTTTTTTCTCTTCATCAAGTTTTTTAGTCATTTGAATTGAAAGATCTTTTTTCCTTGTTTCGAATTCTAACTTTTTGTCATCAGGGGATAATTTTAGAGAAATAGCTGAAGATGTGATTGGATTTGAGATGACTTGAATCACTTCAGGTCTTTTTAACATTTTGTGTAACTTGTTTTGAATGTCGAAGCACTTCGGGTCGTTTTGGTCGTCAAAAAATTCAATCGCTTGAGAGTAAAGGTCTGATAAACGCTTTACGGTCTCTATGGTGCAGTTTTGCTCTAACTGCATTTCTAACTCGATCATTTGGATTGCTACGAAACCGGAATGTTTTGATTTGGATGGAGATGGTTCTTCTTCTGATTCGAAGTCTTGCTGTGGTAGGCTGTAAGCTGTTTTACTTAAAGGGTTACGAAAACACATTATTTTTAATGAAAGAAGAGGTGGGTTTATCGATCGGGGTTTAAGGATTAAGATTTGGTGATAGTCGGAATGGCTTGTTGAGGGATTCGTTTGGGGTTTGATGGAAATTTTGATAATTTCATTTTTAGTTGATTTATGCAAAAATAATTGATCTAACTTAAGGGAAAGCCTTCTTGGTCATGATATTGTAGAAGTCTTCAGCACTAACCTGTCCATCTCCATCAGAATCAGCTCTTTCAACCATTTCCATTAACTCCTCATCAGTCATAGTTTCTCCAAGTTCCTTTGCAACTCTTCTAAGGTTCTTAATGGTGATATATCCAGTCTTATCATCATCAAAGAGTCTAAAGACTTTGTTAATATCTTCTCTGGTATCCTTGTCACTCATTCTGGCAGTCATCATATCAAGGAACTCATCAAAGTCAATGGCTCCAGAGCCGTCCTTGTCAAGATCACTGATCATTTGATAGATGGTCTGGTTCTTGGCTTCAAATCCAAGGCTTTGCATGGCTGATTTCAATTCAGCTGGATCAATGGTGCCTGATCCATCAGAGTCGAAAAGATCAAAGGCTTCCTTGATCTCTTCTATTTCGTCCTCAGTCAGGCCTGGCCTTTCGTATTGCTTCGGGTTGAATGCCTTTGGTTGACTCACGGGAGCTGGTTGTTTTGCTTGTCCTCTTCCTGCCATTTATTAGTGGATACAATTTAAATTTTAGTTTAAATTTTTACTTGGATTTATAAGAATTCTTGATGGTTTGAAGAGGATTTATGGAAGGATTAGAAATTTTAGCGAAATTTTTTTTGGGATTTGGTTTGGAGGTTTGATTGAGTTTTGAAGGAAAGTTGGGTAAGGATGGAGGATGGAGGATTGAGGATTGAGGATTGAGGATGGAGGATGGAGGATGGGAATATGGAGAATAAGGTTTGGATTAGTGGGATTTTGAGAAGAGGTATGATGAGA